>JAAONU010000007.1:41869157-41956657 GCA_012932295.1 Cyclina sinensis | reverse complement strand
ATGTTTTAGAGAGTGAACCGTCACCAATACTTTACATCGCTGCAGGGGCCGGAGGAGGGGCTGCCCTTCTTGTTATTGTAACTGTTGTGGTCGTGTGTATTTATCGACGAAACCAAAGTAAAAGGTGAGTCTCAAAAATAGGGCCATGTAAGACTTTCATTATATAACAGCAGTCGCCTTTGAGGCTTGGTGAAAAGCTTCAAGTTTTCAAAAATAATTACACGGAAACGGAGAGTATCGGTAATCTATCTCGGTAACATATCTATAAGGTATTACTTTATGTTTTATCATTACAGAGCAGCTGATGCTGAAGAAAATGTCCCCACACGTACCCGTGCAGTCTCCCATGACTATGGTGATAAAAATCGGATAAGTCGTATTCCACCAACACCTCCCAGGTAATCTTGTCTTGTTGATTTCTGTAAATATTCGTGAAGATTTGGATTTGATTCAATTTTTGGTATAAATATAATGTATTCTGAAGTTATGCAAGGCATTTATGAAGCCTATTTTTAAATCAAATTACAGCATGTTTGCTGATAATACTTCTTTTTCTGTAACATGACATGACCAGTCCTTTCAAATTGGAAAGTGGAAATGTCTATAAAAAAAGTCTATACACGAGCGTTTTGTTTATCATTTATTTATTTTCTGCATTATTTTATAGATTCAAGAAATCAATAAAGGGAAATTAAACTCGAGGTTTATTGGCTTATTCAAAACTGTAGGAGCAAGAGGCAAACTGTGAATACAAACTAAAATAACAATTCCATCTAAAGCCGTTTACTTACAATTAAGGTCTACGAACATAATGTTAAAAGTTTATATTCCACACAAAGTTTTGAGATAAAACTCCAGAATTGGTTTGAATCCAGGAAGCTTTCATCGAACGTGGCAACTGATTCCTTATTACCAATAACTTATATAGAGGTTGACCTTTAATAATGGTTGCTGAACCCGACATCTCGCCCTAACCGCAACATGGCTTATCATTTAAAAATCTGGCTAGTAATTTGTTACAAGAGAGAATATGTTATACTCTGTTGAGGCCGATGCTTTCACTACAGTAATAATGAAATAAATGTTCTGTTTGTGTGCATTTTGTCTGAAGCAGAAGGCAGTCGGAAACGGAAGTGTACCACTACTTGAACGAAAGTAAAATGATCGATGTCACTAAGATGCGCGTTTCCTTGCCAACGGTAGATGGTGGAAAACAAAAAAACATGATGAGAGAAAGCGGCAGTTATTCTCAATATCCCGGTGAGTATGAAAACGTGTACAGGTTTTACAATAAAGATTAATTGTCACATAATTGAAAAATTGGACTAATCAGATAACATGTTTAAGGACGTTGTAATTTGCTTATCGGTTTAATTGTTATATTTTATATTGGTTGCCTCTATATCAATCGAATTGAATTTCTGCATCTTTTTATGCCACCTGGTGTGAAAATAATCTCCACCTCAGGGGTCACTTGGTTTATTGCAAAGTCTTAAATAGCAAAACACGTCTATTGGGAAAGCACAAAGAATAGAACTTAACTCTATTTATTTAAATTGGATGGGATGTAACCCCCCACCCCCCACCAAAAATAAAATGAAGTTCTGTTGGTTAATGTGTAGAAACTTGCCCTCCCTGCCGTCCTCACCCCCAAATTTTTTCTTTTAGTTTTGCTTTTGGTTTTCATGTTTAGGCATTTGCTCCGTTTGCCCCCTTGATTTTTTTCTTTTTTTGTATGTGTAGGTACCTACGTCCCCCCACCAGACTCTACAGATCCCCCTCCTCCCTCACAGATCCCCTCCTCATCCACAAATCTTTTTTTTTTTGTTTTTGTTCTGGTTCCTGTTCACTTTTTCTCGGATTAGTACGTACTTGCAATCTTTTTCTGGGATTAGTACGTACTTGCAATTTTTTCTGGGATTAGTACATACTTGAATTTTTTTCAACTTTCAACATATGTTTGCATGCTCATTTCTGATAAATAAAACAGATGAGCATACAGTACTGATCACGTTCATATTTGTCAAATTCTATAAAGCATGTTGGCATTGCCTTATAATTTACTTATATACACCATATATAAGATAGCGCTAATATTTGCCAACTGAAAACTTATGTTGTAGGGGGCATCTATGTCCTGTTGACACAAATCTCGATTTCTTTTTATATATCAAAGTGTTAAATACTTTTCGCAATATATTAAAACTATAATTATTTGTGTATGGAATATCTCAAAGTATAGTATTGTACGTAAAGTTAAAATAAAGTCCTTTAAACAAGTAAGTACAATCTCTGCACAACGCAATGTCAGAAAAAAATGTCCCCTGACTGGTTACAGGTTACCTGACCGCTATATATGGACGCAAAGGAAAGGAGGCACCACACTCGAACTATCAGGCAGACTTTATCCGGAATAGCAGTGCAGACTCTCACGGCTACCTCTCGTTTAGCGTCATTAACGGTAGATCATTTCGTGATGCATCTGATGGGTCATTTGGGTCAACAGTTGCCCCCTATAGTAATATTTTTGACAGCAGACGACACAGTCACAATAAGTATGCCGTGAAATACTCAGTTGGGTACAATCCTAACATTATGGACAGTCATGTGCCTTTTGAAAGTCGACGTGGTGACAAATTCTCGGCAACAGATAATAGAAATATAGGGCACAGAAATACTAGCGAGCATTGAAAAATCACGGACCATATGGTTATTGTGGACATATTTAAGAAAAAGACCTTAAGAGTTAAACTTTTGTAATGTTTGTATGGTTTAAACAGTGCTGAACGTCCCAGGTCACTGGTTGCACCATAAAACGGAAAAAAAAACAACAAAATTACATGTTTCATCAACAAAATACAAATGTAAATAAATGCTTTCATGTAGATATTATCAAAATCTATGTAAAATACCCCATCCCCATTTTCCTCTTTAAGCCTTAAACGATGTCTGTAGACTCAGCTAAAGTATTTATTCGGAACTCATATGTTTGATAAAATAACAATTCGGCTTTACGTAATTCTTGTCAAAGAAGTAACACGCTGTTAAAATAGCATTTGTTGCTTTCACTTATATGATTATTTTGCATTTATTCATATCTTTTGATTACAATTCTTTAGACTTTCGTCCAATAACCTGTACTTTTAATCCATAATGGAAAGCAAGAACAATAATTATACCATCATACATTTTTTGTTATATTTTCTTGTAACAGTGGGCCACAAAAATGGCCCGTGTAGTTAATTTCAAGACACAATTAGTCAAAGTCTGGGTATTTCATTCCAATTTGTTGACGTATTTCATCCATTATCTTGTGAACCATTTCGCTATCAGCATGTGAGAAGTTTGGACTTTCAGTCAATCCTGAAATATGAATATAAGTTTAGAAAAAAATATGATCAACTCCATGCCTTTTCATCATTAGATATATAGGTTACATACCGGTATGTGCAAACTCACAGTCAAAACATACTGAAAAAACCTGTATAATTAAAGTTACAATAAAGCCCATCAACTCTAAAATATAAGATTATCTCCAATACAAGCATAAGTTCACAGTTAATGCATACACAACTGCTAAAAAGAAAATTTGCTGTTTATTTTTAATTATATCATGACTAGGGTCGTGGATGTCAGTGGATATAAAACTTCACAAAGTTTGCTCGGATTAAGTTGGAAGATGTTAATTTGCATACATAAAATCTATTTTTCGAAACAATGGTTTATTTATAAGGTCCCGATAAATTAAGTGCCGACACGTTTTCACGACTTATCGCATGATTACTTCCTTTATAACTTTTACAGTTTTTTGTCAGTATTGGAAAAGTTATGAAAAACACGGTTTCGAGTACCATTTTGATCTTATTTGTATTGATTTACCTCCTGGTTTATCCAACAGTATTTTCTGCGTCTTATTCTACGCTGGTGCCTCTTTCTACAGATAATGGCGAAGCGTTTAAGCAATTCCGAAGCAATTTAAGAACTAGAGGGCCTTTACATACTTTGATAATTTCAATCCTTATGTAACCAGAGCATACATTACCATCAACAAAAAATAACCATGTAGTTAGGCTGTTAATAATGTTTGTAAGCATACTAAAGTTCTTAGTATAGGATTAGAGGCTATGAAGTGAAATCTTCAACGGAAGGGAGTGTAGCTGTCGGATATTGCACAGGTAAACTAGGTACGCTGGATGTATTCGCTAAATTGGAGCTGTTAATTCTTACCTTTGTTTGTGAACAAAACACCTTTACACCAAAAGGTACGAGACCTTATCTTCGCGAAACATGAACGCACTAAAATGGTTACGTGATTTTTGTTTCGCAGTTTACGACTTTTTATGAACGGAATAGTTGTAAATATTCGTTCTTGATAACAACCTCGTTTTTCTGTTACAAGTTTAATTGGTCATAGGTTAGGTAAGACAGCTTCACCAAAATATAGAGACCAAAACCGCTGTACCTCAAAAACTTATTGGAGCGGTCATCAGACCTTTTCAAGATGATCGGGATAGTTGCAGACGGCATCAATTTTTGCCTAACGAATTGAAGATAGACCTCAACATTTATGGCTCACATCTCTTGAACCAGTCTCCAATAATCCTTGTGCGCGTGCACTGCTTGAAAATACGAATTCAGGAAATCGAAAAATTATCATTACATGTCAACATTTTCGTGTAAATGGCCATTTACCTGCGTAACCTTTGCAGTCCTCATCTTAAAGTAGCTCCAATTGGAGCAAACTATTCCTAATTATTGGAAGGCATGGCATGACTAATTGAATTATTGTCGTGTTTTCATTCGTGAGGTGGGGTGAACAAATTGTCAATTTAAAAATAGTTGACATACTGAAAAAATAGACATGATTCTTCAGAACACGCTAATAAACCTCTCTTATGCTTCTTTTTAAAGCTTACTTGAAGGACATGTAAAACACATCTGGACATTACCTTGTTTTATACATTTTCTTACAGCTGCTGCCTCGTACTGAAGTCCGGCGCTATTGACATGGTAATATTCACCATCTTTTAGTGGAAACTTGAGAGTTCCCGATGGGGTTGTTATTTCCGTCGGACAATGAAATGGATCTGCTACCTAAAACCAAAAGAATGGCTTTTTGTTTTTAATGTTTCTTTTTCGTATTTTTTTCAAAATATTTCGAAATTCTGTGAAAAAAGGAATAATTTGCAGCTACTGACGTTATATCACAGAGTGATAGCAAAGACTGGCATGCAACTCAGTACAGGTTAGTCATACAAGGTATAAGAAAAGCAAAAAGCACACGATTATGTATTTGTCATCAGACAAAAGACTCACGGTCTGGTACAATGAATTGTTTCAAATGTTATGCTGGAGTTATGAAAAATATTCTTGCTTGAAGTAAAGGCTTCCGATACTTTAGGAGATAAACGATAGCTAACACACTAAGAGAATTTTCTAGCTGGAATCCGTGATTGTATAACTAACCGACCGACTGCTTCGTGATCTCTGGCACATGTGACGTGCTTTTTTTAGCGGTCGAATTGGAACATGAAGCAAGGACTATTGAAATAATGAACTTCATCAGGTTGCATAGATTCTTATCTTAATGTGTGAATGACTCTTTACGTCTTTTGACCAAATCGGTTCAAGTTAATATATTGCCCTGATTTGACATTCATTCCCCAAAACTAAGCAATCGAACACTATCTGAATCCGACCTTCTATTACAATAAAAATAACTTTCCCAAATTATAATTTCATAACTTATTACATGTATTATAACTTATAATAAATGCCAACAAGACAGACCGAACTTACTTCAAGCAGACATTCTTTATCCGAAAATGGAGACTAAACATCTCGTTCAAAATGAATAGTGTAAAAAGAATCTAGAATCAGCTATATATCCACCTTGCAGACTTGCCGAATTGAAAACATTTCTTCCAAAATGCAGATTGGGGTAACCTCTGATCAACTTCTTTTCTTTCTTTCTTTTTTTTGAGAAGCAAACTGAAATTACTTAAATCCGATCCAACTTTTAGTCCTTCAAATGCAAGATAGAAATGCTATCAAATAGACGCCCCGAAAACGCAAACTGTACATACCTCAACTCTACCTTTATTTCCTAAAACACATGCTGTATTTATCCCACGTCCAGCGTTCGTATGATAAGTCAAGGTAGCCATTGCTCCATTCTTGTACTTTAACACGATGCAGGCACTTTCATCAACATCTGAATAGCGAACGAATAACTTAAACAGTGCTTCGTATTAGGGAATAAGTGATCTTCATACGCAAACGCTAGAACTTTTTAACATTAAAATTCCTACAGGAAGTATAGTTGTAATCCCAAACGAGGCTGCAACTTCTACGCAGAGTTACTTGATCGGTCGTACTAGTAACAGAACACACTGGTAGAGCTCGCTTAATTTATTTAATTTTTAATCTGTTGTTTCGACATATCTTTTTCATGTTTCTTGGCCATATACAGATGCTTATATAGCAAACATAAACCGTCAACCGTCATGAAAAGTTATTAAGATACAAGCAGTTTGTATATTAAAAAAAACAACAATAACAAAAACATGTTAAAATCAATTTAAAGATGTGTCAGTATCTTTAAATTGACTTTTTGGTGAGATTAAAATATTTTCTATAAAAAGAACAAACTAAATTTCAGTTGAAAGTCAAGCAAGTCAGAGCTGGATACCAAAGATTACATATCGGGCGCAAAACATTTTACGTTAATTTAACTAAGAGTGAAATTTTCAACAAACCCCCGATCATATTTCCTATGGCTGTAATACTCTCTGGCATCTCTTTATAGACAAAACAAGCAAACTGAACCACATAAATGCCAATATCTAGCAGACCTCCTCCGCCACGGCCGATGTCCTTAATTCGTTCAACCGCGGCATTTGGAATACAGAAGTTGGCTTGGACAAGGCGAGGGTCTCCAAGTGAGCCGTCGCTAAGTTCTTTATGTATCTGAGCATAAGCCGGGAACCAACGACTCCAAACTGCCTGGGAACCAGAAAATGTAAGTAGTTAACTATGCACAGCTTGCTCTCTTGTTGTCTACTAATGAGTTACATTCTTGATGATATATTTTTTGCAGTCAGTTGAAACCTTTACATGCGATTTAACATTATTATTAGGTGATTAGTCCCCACATGGAAAACTTTTAAAAACGTTTTGCACTGTCTCTTAGCTATATACTCTAGCAGTAAGATACCCGTTACATGTTTGGACATTGTTTTAAATTTTTCGATTTTCGGTTACTGCTGTACTAATGGTTTGCTTTCCAGTAATCAAGTTAGTAGTTACATTGATTGAACATCGTATATAAGCCTCACTTCTCGACTGATCAGTCCCTGAGCCAAAGATACGGACTGTAGTTTTTTTTATTTCTGATTTCAAATTTTAACAGGATTCGAACCAGTTACCTCCGAATCGAAAACAAGACATTCTAACCTTCGGGTACTTCTTTCCAATCACCGCACCGAATTATATCACAGTGTATCCAAAATAACAATTGTTACTGACCTCTACAAACAAAAGATTCTGTTCCTTAGCAACGTCAAGTACTTGCTTTACTTGTTTGTAATTCATTCCCATTGGTTTCTCGCAAATCACGTGCTTTCCCGCCTTCAACATTTTGATTGATAAATCCGCGTGACTTGTATGAATTGTTCCAATGTAAACAACCTCTGAAAAAGGGAGAGATCATGTAAGAGTAATCAGATTTTGATACCAAATTAGCGAAAATATTATTATTATACCTCAAATAAACTTTTTACTTTATAGCCTAATGTGACGTCACTTGCTTTTATTTCGATCTATCACCTGATCAATATTTTTGCAATATTCCCCAGGGGCAAGTAATCTATATAGACTTAAGAAAACGTAATGTTCTAGTTCTCCCCCCCCCCGGCCGCTCTGCTCTGCGTGCCTCAGACGTTTGCAATGTGCACTACAGTGTATAAAGCGTTTGCAATACAGACTAGCTGACCAAACATCTTGATAACACAGACTTACCAAACGGCAATTGATGATAAAATGGCAAATTTTTTGTCAGCAACCAAATTTGCTAAGATAAATGATGAAGATATATCTACGGCTCTCGGAGTAATAAAGCATAGCGGTGAAAAATTACATTAAAATGTCAGTTTGCCTCGGGTGTTATTTCAGTTCTGTTATGCACTGTTACCAGGAGAGACATGTGTTATTTTTATAATGTCTAAATACATTGTAGTTAAAAAAGAAGTGGGATAAATTAAAAAAAAATTAAGACATTTTCATGACACTGTTTAAATGCAATTCTTCAAAGATTTCTTTAATTAGTCCAGGTAACAGAAGTCATATACAGCCTACCCAGGATTTTTTTCACAGCTGAGTTAAATGAGAGTGAAGCTCCGTGTTTGTTCTTGCTACAAGACAAACATTACGGCCAGGATTCAAACCAGAGAACTTAATAAAAAAGCAGGAGCTAACGCCCGAACCTTAGAGCCACCAATATCTACTAAAAGGTCAAACTTCTACAAAAGTGAAAATGTATCTAACTTTGTATTAAACTCTATCTAAAAGTATCTAACTTTGTTTCAGTATGCAACACATATCCTACCTACGTCTTTATCCGCCGCTTAATCGTCGTAAGATCCATAAGCCTTCTTGAATTGAAACTTGTCTGCAAACGTCTGGGCCCTGCCCTGGTCTCTTGAAGCAACTGCTACAAACTGCAGAATGATTTAACAAACATTTACTTACAGGTTATGCTTTATTATTACTGTGTGGAAGGGCATGATGAAATATTTCATATCCACTCAATATTATTCCAGTCCTTTTTTTTTAAACTTGAAACTGTTTACATTTAGCATAGACATCATTTTATGTTTATCAATGTTGATCATAAAAAAATAGCTGGACTGGAAATGCAGTGGTCGGGAGTTCGATCATCCGCTCCTCCACTAACATTACTTATTGTCTTTCACCGAGGTCCCATGTATAAGTGCTTTACACTGGCTATGGAACGGAACCAGGTGTGTCTCTGGAATTGGTTGCTTTCTGTATTTTGTACTCTCTCCCACAACCTCTGCACGGGGTGTAGGTTATATGGGCAACCGATACACAAAAGATAAACTCAGATAGACGATAAACATCATACCTCGTGATCTGTGTTGGGCAGGTTCTCTTTGATAGCAAGGAAAAAGTCCCAGGAGATCTTTCCGGGTCCGATGCAACCCCATTTTGACGCCATTTTATTTGTATTTTTTTCAATCTATTGACGCTGTAGGATCAGGTTTTTGCGAAGAGAGTCTGTTGAGAAAAAAGGGAAAATATAAGCCGTTTAATGAGAATATCAACACAATTTTCCTGTTTTCAACCTACACCGTCTAAAGCCTATGAAAACTTACAAGTATTCGGAAAAGATATTTTTAACTGGACCAGATGCCTTGCTTTTCACAACAGATATGGTTTCATTAGCTATTGGTTTTCGACCAATAGGTGGTATATTAATTATTTAGGATGTAAATTTCACTCAATTGTCCGTTTTTAATGTGTCAAACCGCCAATATATTTCACGCATGGACTTGTCATAAAACTACCAATACTCCAGTAACGACGACTATTTAAGTTAAAGAAAATTTTGTTATTGCGAGTCTCTGTCTTCTTAATTTCCGAGACACCAGAAGAAGAATAAGTTAACATAAATGTCACAGGTGATTCACGTAAAATGTTTTGACTGGTGGTTTGTATAGAATGTTTCCTGATAAATTCCTCAAAACAAAGCCTTAAAGAATAACGAAGAAGAAACCCGAATGAAAATTAATTGAACCATTCTATAGATAAAGGTTACGTAAAGCGACATTAGACACATCACAATCAATATTATGGATATTTGTGTTCATACGCTGCCATAATAGTAAATAAATAACTATGTAAAAATGTCTTACTTTATGTCGAACACGTAAATAATGGTACTGAAATGTGTAATTCAACCATGCCTTTGTTTTATCAACTGAATAGTACGTTCTGTATTTCATCATTTTAAAAATAGATACTATCCCAGTAAACTTTGAGCGGAAGAACACAGGTCAATGTGAAGATCACATAAGCGGTGCGGCCACAATAAATTGAAAAGTATCTGACTGAAAGTTAGAATTCTGTCCAAATAATCCAGCAGTATCTGTACAAGTGTTATTTGCAAAGATAATGTTCGACAGGAATTGTCTACATCGCCAACAAAGATAATAAACAAAAAAAAATAATCTAAAGTTCTCGCAACTGGCTGTAGATCGGCAGGAAAACAAAACAGAACAGAAAATTTAGTTTGAATTGAACAAAGTAAATCATTAATGCAATAACATCGCATGTACAAAACATGAGGTTTATACATAATTGAATGCGAAATGTTACATAAACATACATGAATGATGAAAGATAAAAAAAGAAGAAAAAAGACACCTCACATCTAGATCTTACATTTACTATATTTTAGCCATGTTTATGACTTTAGGTAATTCTGTTTCTTTTTTATTAACAAAATATTAGGAAAACATACCCACTTACACGTTGTTCTTTCCTTTAAGCCTAATACACAAACTACACACTTAAGTAGCAACATTTAAACAGTGATAAATGTTAAACAAGAGATAAAATGTTAAACATGTGTATAGTGAAATAATCTGACTTACTGAACGTTCATGTTCACAGGGTTGATACATAAGTGTACTCACAGCATATGGTACATAGATGTCAGTACCATACCAAGGAGTGTTTAATTAAATGTATGGTGAAGACTTAAGGACGTAAAAGTCTGCAGAATGCATTTGTTTGCATATAATTAATCAGATTGGTAAAACTATATAATAAATATGTTATTTCTTGAAAAGGGGGTTAAAGGCTCTAAAATCCTAAATTGGAAAAGTTGCGAGATATCATTCTAAACTATGCGTTTTAGCAGTATATTTACCAGACTATCCAAATCTAAAAGACTCTTTCGCAGTTAGTTTATTTATCGTCTGTACAGGCTTTCCATTACCGACTTCTCCCTGCTTAGTTTTGTTATTTTCGGTTGTGTTGAATATAGGAAATATCGATATAGATATAGACCACCATAAGGAGATGATGTGTCGCATGCAAAACCCAGGTTGCTAAGTGAAAAGGACAATGTCGTAGTAGGGCATTGAATTAGTAAATTTTTCATATAGGCTTAAGTCCAGTTGGAGTATGTGTCCGTCCATAATTTCTGCAAGCATGTTTAGATTTCAAAATAAATTAGCACACGTGACCACCGTAAGTAGACAATATATTGCCTAAAAGACCCGGGTGTGTGGGTCAAAGGTCAAGGTCACAGCAGGGGATTCAACTTTATATATTTCTCTGGTCCTTAACTTTTGCATGCATGATGGTATTTCAATATTGACCACTATATGTAGAGGATGCCATTTTTAGCTCGTCTATTTTGAAGAAAACGTTGATGTATTATAGATAAAGAGTCGTCATCGTCGTCAGCGTCGTACAAAACTTTAATGTGGATGATTATTCATAAACCATAGGACTTTGAGTTTTGATATTTGGTGTGAAGCATTGTCTAGTAGACCTCTGCCATATTGGTTCAAATCACTACTCCAGGGTCAAAGAGTCAACATTGGCCCTGCCCTGGGTTTTATATATTGTTATATAGGAAACATTTTAAAACATTTTCTTCTCTAAAAACACTTGACGCAGAGATTTGTTATTTTATGTGAGGCATCCTATTATAGACCTTTAACATTATTTATCATATGTCCCTGGGGTGAAAATTAGCTCCACCAAAGAGGTTACTTGCTATTTGTAAAGTCTAATATAGCAAAAAAAACTTCTAATGGGAAAGCACATATCATAGAACTTAACTCTATTTACTTCCATGGGATGGGAAGGTACTTCCCTCCCACCAAATGGGACACCATTCACACAGTGTTACCCCCTCCTCCCCCTCCCCCCCACCCCTCGCCCGAAAAATTTTTTTTTATTAATGTTCTGTTTGTTTATGTGTAGGGACTCGCCCTCCCAGTCCCCACGCCCCCTTTCCCCAGTTTTTTCTTTTAGTTTTGCTTTTGGTTTTCACGTGTAGGTATTTGCCCCTTCCCCCTCCCCCCGCCACCAGACTCCACAAACCCGACACCCCCCACTCGCATTATTTTCTTTCTCTTATGGTTCCTTTTCAAATTTTCTGGGATTTTATTTGAATAATTTCTTATTTTCCCTATCGGGAAAGTACATAATGGAATGAAAAACTATCAAGTAACATTCAGAAAAAAATAGACAGATCTAACATACTTCAAAAAGAACTTCAACTGTTATAACAGTTGCCAATTTTGTACAGTATATCCATGTGATTTTTTACTTAAGTTCAATATAGATCTTTGCATAACATTGTAAACAGCTTACCTAACGACCCATAATTAATTTGGTGGCTCTGATACCCAACCCTATCTCCCCCGAAAAAAAAACAAATAAAATTACACAAGGAAAACATGAGTATCCTAGTAATTTTTGTCGCCAGTCTTTGTAACATGCACGCTCGGTCAGTGTTCAAGATTAAAACGGGAAAGTACAAACTACAAATTTTACGTGGCTAATGTTACGTCGAGTGACTGATTAAAAATAAAGTTTATTTAAATCTCATTCAATCAATTCAAGTAAATGGGTGCATCTTTGTGTATTTTCAGGAGCTAGATAGTTTGTTCTCAGAACAGTTTTGGAGAACACCGACTGCCTCATAGGTCATCGTCGATCTAAGTGAAAATGAAGCTAGTGACAAAGAGGTGGCTGATGACGAAGATGGAAACTCTGATATAGATGATCGGGACCAGAGATTCGTTGAAGAACATGACAACAGCGGCAGTTGCAGTAGGCAAGATACGGACATCGATCCCGACCTCGAAAGATTTAAACAAATGAGAAGCAAAGGGTGTTGCAATAAACAATGCATTGACAGTTTTACAGACTCTGAACTTTGCTGCAACGTTTTAAACATAAGAGAAATGGACAAGTCAGAGATGGAAATGGTCATCATGACATCGATTATTTCCAACATTAAGAAGGAAACAACACGCTGTGGTAAAAAGAGGCAGAGGACACTCTATGACTTTACATTTAAGGTTCACAAAGTTTGCAAAGCGGTGTTTATGTTGGTGTTCGATGTTGGTAAAACAAGCACTGCAGAACATTATGATACACCTTCAAGTAAACGGTGTCGTGCCATATGTACATAAAAACGTAGGTAAAAGACCCGCCAAGTCCTTGCAGTTTGAGGATGTCAGAGCTGTATACCAGTTCATAAGCAATTACGTGGATGTGATTGGCATTCCCCAGCCAGAGGCACCCACGTTGTCGTGACTATGATGTTCCAGTGTATCTCCCCAGTGATACCATGAAGGTTGCTGTTCACAAGTCATACATAAGAAGTTGTACAGATACAGTTCCGATAATACGAGCGGTGAAGTACTCCACATTTAATAATATCTGGAGATCATGTCTTCCGCACATTAAAATAGCAAGTCCGCGTGATGACGTTTCTGCAACGTGTGAGCGGTTTCGAAAGGAAGTCATGAACTTTATCACTGAGGAAAAGAATCTGGAGTCAACCCAAAAACTACGCAGCCACGTAGAAGCGGCCCAGAAAGAACTTGAGAAGTATAACACGTGTGCAGAACGTGCTCGTAAATCTAAAGACACTGACCGGTACATCCATTATACTTTTGACTTCAGTCAAAATGTGTGTATTCCACATCATGCACGACAGATGGGTCCTTTATATACTACTCAAAATTTGATAGGGATAACTTATAAGAATGTGTATATTTACTACATAAGGTTGAAAGGTTACATTTTTTGTTGTGATTCTGAAAATATGTTCATATGACAACAGTTTGGTACCAAATATGAGTAAGTCTGTAAACCGTTGAAGCGTGACAGAGGCTGAGCCGTGGGAGGGGCACGAATTTGGGATAACACAGACAGGAAATGAAATGGAACTTTTTGGAAAAATCAAGTCTATGGCCTGAATTTTGCTCTATTATCGCGTGTTGTGTCCGTTTGCTTGGATTACTGCTCTGCACCGCCTTCTCATGCTGCTAATGAGTCTCCGGATGCTCTGTTAAGGGAGTCGAGCCCACTCATCCAGAAAGGCCTGCTGTAGCCCAAGGACCGTGGTTGGCTGGACTGGGCGAGCAGATACTGCAGTCTGCAGCATGTCCCAGGCGTGCTCTATTGGATTGAGATCTGGAGACCTTGCTGGCCAGTCCATTCTCTCTATGGCTGCTGCTTCCAGGTACTCGTCGGTGACCCTTGCCCTGTGAGGCCAGGCGTTGTCGTCCATTAAAATGAACTCAGGGCCTATAGCACCAGCGTACGGACGAACGTACACATCTAAGATCTCATTGACGAAGGACAGTCGTCAATGTGCCGTTTTGAACAAGTGCAGGTCCGTTCTTCCCTGCATGCTAATGCCCGCCTACACCATGACCGAGCCCCCGCCATTACGGTCATGGGTAGCAACACATACAGGTGCCAAACGCTCGTTGGCGTATCTTCATACCCGCATTCGCCTATCAGTGAAGTCCACACAAAATCTAGACTCGTCAGTGAACAGCACTGGGGTCCAGTCATGCAGCGTCCACCTGGCGTGATCGCGGGCCCATTAAAGACATGCCTGGATGTGGTTTTTCGTCAATGGGATTCAGATTGCTGGCCTTCTAGCCCTCATGCCAGCTGTATGAAGACGGTTCCTGATAGTTTGAATGGAAAGTCTTACACCAGTGGCATTCTGGAAGTCATTTTGGAGGGCAGTAGCGGTAACAAAGCACTGACGTCGCGCTTGAACGACAATAAACTAGTCCTCACGCTGAGTTGTGGACCGCTGACGCCCTCGCCTTGCCTATGCGTGACATGCCCGTAAGTTTGAAACAGTCGCCACATCCTGGCAACGGTGCTCTGGGAAACCTCAAGGACACCTACCACGTGTCGTTGGAAGCGCCCAACCTCAAGCATCCCCACCCCCTATTCATCTCCTCATGAACCCGGAGAGTCGGCGTGTGCCATACATGCAAACAACTGCCCAGGTCCTGAAAATTACTCATATTTTACATACAAAAATAATTAACAACAAGTTAATTCTGCATTAAATCAAGCATACTACTTATTGCAGATTCAGATAAAATGCATCGTGTAAGATGTAAAAAGAAATAGTGCAGTTTACACAGACAGATAGTACTATTCTTAAAGTGATCTTTATTATCAGTAAGTGCAATTGTATTCATATTTTCAGATAAATGTTGACAGTTTTCTGTCTGATACATAGAAATGCCGATATTACCAAACAATAACGACAGTTATAATAATAATAATAATAATAAACACGGAATACCACTTCAGCGTGAGATCCACCTAACCTGATTGTTTTAGGAGACTAAGTAATGTCCGGATTGTGAGGGAAAGTGTAACCTCCAGCGCAATCCAGAGATTACACAGTCAACAAGAACTTGTTCGATAGTTTGAAAGCTTATGTGGTATATCCTTTATACATCATGTACATTTAATCAACAATGGGCACGCCTTCCATTCCATTTGTACTTACCGAATCAGAACTATTTTATCGCGAATTCGCTACGTCGCACTAGAAATGTATAACATACAAATCTGCTAGTATTCAAATGTAACATAGAGACCGAATAAAAAAGATAAACATTCAGTTAAAATCTGTTTAGTTTATTTCAATTGGAAAACAAGTTCTGGCAACTTATATTATTTCCGTTCGACGACTCGGTAATAACAAGTATTTGCGTTCCTTTGTAAATAATAATAATGATAATACTAATACTACTACTAATGATAATAAAGAAGTCATAAAATTATTATATTGCAGGGCAAAATAAAAACCGCTACATAATTGGATATCTGTTATGGCCTGTGATGACTGGGGGGCACGAGACAATCAAGCTTATGATGCCAATTCTGGGTCACGCCCGATGTTTGATTGATGGTTAATTTGCTTTATTATAGAAGCTTTATCGCCGTTCAGACTGCAACAGAATAGACCAGCTGGAGGCAGTTGTAAACAAATCTTCAACAACAAATGATGTGGTTCGGTATCCAGCCTTGCAGTGGCGAGACTGGGGATCTTTCGTCGACCCGGTCATACGATCTATTCACGGCATTCGGTAAAGAAGATTATAAGTTCCTTGATAAGTTGAATTTTTAGTTATAAACGATATTATGTTATAATCAAAGTAATTAAACCATCGGCGAGTTGTATTAACTGTGTTTTTTCTGTCAATTGCGCAAATTCTAATAGAAATATGTAAGATTTTGAGCTTGGTATTATATGTTTCATATCTATATTTTCTTTTTTTATTTGTTTTTGTATCATTCCAGCAAATACCAGTATTTTCGTCTGAGTGCACAGGAACCTGGCGTTGTTGTAGTTCGGACGTCGAGTGACAGTGACGAGATTGAGGTGCAGATGTTACGCCCCCTTGCTCAGTTTCGTGGTGCATCTTATGGGTCATTCGGAACAGTTTTCCCCTATTGCTATATGTTTGGCAGCAGACGACACAGTCACAATAAGTTTGCAGTGAAATACTCAGTCGGGTACAATCCTTACATTAAGGACGGTCACGTGCCTTTTGAAAGTTGGCGCGGTGACGGATTTTCGCCAAAGAATAAGAGAAATTTAGGGCACAGAAGTGCTAGCGAGCATCTGATAAATCCCAGACAATACGGTTATTACGGACATATTTAAGAACAAAGACCTTTATGATTTTTAAAACTTTCCTAACGTGTGTATTGTTTAAACAGTGCTGCACGTCACAGATCACTGGTTCCACCATAAAACGGGTGAAAAAAATAAAAGTGCAGGTTTCATCAACAAAATACAAATGAATATAAATGCTTTATTGTAATAATTAACAACATCTGTGTAAAATAAACCCCTTTTCCTCTTTTAACCTTAAACGTTGTCTTTAGACTCAACTTTAAACATACATGATTTGCATTTATTCATTTGTGTTGATGGCAATTCTTTCGGCTTACCTCCAATAACCTGTATATTTTATGTATTATTGAATATAGCCTAAAACTTTTTTTTCGTGTAACAATGATCCACAAAAACGGTCCGTGTAATTTATTGCAAGACACAATTAGTCAAAGTCTGGGTATTTCATTCCAATTTGTTGACGTATTTCATCCATTATCTTGTGAACCATTTCGCTGTCCGCATGTGAGAAGTTTGGACTTTCAGTTAATCCTGAAGTATAAATATTAGTTTAGATGAAAATATAAGAAACTCCCTGTTTTTTCTCTCTCATTAGATCTATAGGTTACCAACTTTATTCATATGTAATATGTAGGCCTCCGGCCCATTCACAACACAAACATTTACAAATACACATGACAACAACATTATGTGCTAGTGAACATTTTAAGCTTAATAACTTCTTCAGTTGTATATACTTAAGTAATCTGTTCTTCTTTTCATTGAATAATATATATACACTGCTAAATTTATAACAACATTTTCCCTTCTAGCTGCCAATAGTTGACAAAATTTTATATCATATGGAGAACAAATATATTCTGAAGGACTATATTTATCACGAAGATCCTTATATAATGGACATAAAAGTATATAATGTATTTCATCTTCTAATATGCTTTCACAAAAGAGACAAAATCTGTATTCCCGTGGAATGTTTTAGTGTCTACCTTGTTCTATCATAAGGCTATGAGACGAACTTCTAAAATTACATAGAGAGGTTCTGAATTTAGCAATTTCAATACATGTCACATATGACTCAACACCAAAGTTGGGTTTAGATTCTTACATAAATGTAACTGTACATTGATATTGCACTGTTTCACCATATCTGCATATATTGGTCTTTTAATCTCTGTTCATATGTTTTCAAAAACAACATTGGGCTGTTTACACTCTGAGATTCCCAAATGTAACCAAAACCGTTGCTATAAGTGCAAACATACTGAAACAAGGATATCGTTGGAAACAATGGATGCTCCCCAAAGGTACATGGAAGTTGGATAAATGTGCAACTGAGAAAGGTGAAGGTGGGAGGAGGTTGGGAAGCATGTTGTGCATTACTATACAAAATACCCTTTAAGCGGAAGCTAGATCTTCGAACGGAGCATGCTGCACGAAAGCTGCGCAATCAAAATGTAAGCAGCCTAGAATTACTTCCCTTGCCGTAGAGCTAGCATCATTCTCGCAATATTATGCAAAAAGAAAATCTGAAAAATTACATTTTCTTATTGAAAGAATTATTTCATACAGAAATACATTTACAGCGTGTTCCGATTAACGATTAAGTTGGTCAACTTTGACCTTTCCTATAAAAAGAAAGATTAATAAATTAAATATTCTGTTCGGGCCCTTTGTGGTTAGATTGTGTGTGAAGGTGGGGGCGGAACTTATAGGTCGGTCGTTACTAAAATTTTCTATCAAAGATGTTTTCAACCCATTATCTAGTGGATTTTAAAGTGTAAGGGGGCGTCATAACAGTTCTATATAAAATGTGCAATATTCACACATAGCTAGGCCCATTTTCAGATTACAAATCCATACCTAATTTTTGAAGAATAATACAAATGTTAAGGAAACTGCAAGATATCAAGATTATACTTAAACCCATTAATGATTTTGTGATAACTCCGTAGAACAAAATAAAGGGAAATAATTAAAAAAGTAACCAAAACTTATTGTTCTTATTCAATGCATTTTCTTTCAATGTATTAATTCATAGTATTAACTTTCAAAACATGCTTTCAGTAGCATTGAAGTATGTGCAAATAAATCTGGTCAAAAAAATTCGACAAAAGAATATGTTAAATTTAATAAAGGTAGATAATTCAGAAAAAGAGCTAGACAGAGTTATGGTTCTTGCACAATGCAATCCTCCTATTGTATTCTATCATTGTGTAAACTTTCAATTAAATCATGTAATGAAAAGGCATAAATCTATGAAAAATAAATGAACCGGAACATGCCGGTAAAATACACACGTGCTCTTGGTAGTGCAGCTTCCTAATGGGTTTCAATGAATTCAAGTCAATTCCAGTTGCTGAGGAATAGTTTGGACAAAAATTTCAGTTGAAAAAGTATCAAAGGGGTATAACTTTGTGAAAAATCACTAAACCGGAACATCCCTGTAATATGCAAACCTCCTCTTGGTAATAAAGCTTCCTTTTGAGTTTCAGTGAATTGTAGTCAATAGCTAAGGAGAAATAGTCCGGACAAAATTTACAGCTAAAAAGCATCAAAGGGGCATGACTTCGTGAAAAATCACTGAACTGGAACATGTCTTAATATGCACACCTCCTCTTGAAGCTTCCAATGAAGTTTTGATGAATTCCAGTCAGTGGTTGCTGAGAAATAGTCTGGACAAAAATGTCAGTTGAAAGGGCATAAAATGGGCATAACTTTGTGAAAAAGCAATGGATCGGAACAGGCTGCTAATATGCACAGCTCCTCTTAGCAGTGAAGCTTCCTATTCAGTTTTAGTAAATTCAAGTGGTTGTTGAGAAATCGTCCGGACAAAATTTCGGGACGGACGGACAAAAGGATGGACGGACGGACATGGCGGCGACTAAATGCATCCCCGTTGGGTTGCATAAAAACCTGTATAATTAAAGTTACAATAATGCCTATAAACTTAAACAAGAGGGCCATGATGGCCCTGGATCGCTCACCTGAGTACTTTGTCTGTAGGTTTGCTGTTAAGCAGTATTTCATTTTTTAATTGAAAATATGTAAGTGCCTACAAACCAAATATGTAAAATATCAGTCAATAAATAAAGGCTCTATGACAGAAAGTAGAAATATCTATCATAAGCTATGGTGACCTTGACCTTGACCCAGTGACCTCAAACCCTACCCATAGGTAGACGTCTATGCAAGGAACCTATATACTAAATATCAAAGATATTGGTCTAAAAATGAAGGCTCTATGAAGTACAGTAGATAAATCTATTTTTAGCCTCCGTGACCTTTAACCAAATCTTATAATTTCAAAAAGCTTGATAAAGCTTGCTTCATGCCAAATTATAAAATTCTAGGCCTTGTGGTTTTAGACAAGAAGATTTTTAAAAATTTTCTTCTATACTGCTATTTAAAACTTGTGACCCCTCAGGCAGGGCCAATAGTGACCCCGGGGACATTTTTCAAACAAACTAGGTAGAGGTTCACTAGACAATGCTGCATACCAAATATCTAAGCTGTAGGCATTGAGGTTTCCAGTAAGAAGATTTTTAAAGATTGCCTTTTTTACATATTAAGGGCCCCTGAGGCAGGGCCAATTTTGACCCCGGGGCCAATATATAAACAATACTGGTAAAGGTTCTCAACACAATACTCCAGACTAAATATCTAAGGTCTAGTCCTATTAGTTTGGAAGAAAAATGATTTTTCATGTTTTTCCTATATAACTATAGGTAAACCAAGAGAACCCTGGGGCGTGGCTAATTTTGACCCAGGGGACATAATTAGAACAAACTTAATAGAGGTCTACTAGACAATGCTACACACCAAATATCTAAGCTGTAGGCATTGTGGTTTCTGAGAAGAAGACTTTTAAAGATTTCCTTTATAACCCTATGTAAAATCAATTGACCCCCAGGGTGGGGCCTATTTTGACCCAGTGGCTTTGATTTGAACAAACTTAGTAGAGGTCCACTGGACAATGCTGCACACCAAATATCTAAACTCTAGGCCTTGCTGTTTCTGACAAGAAGATTTTTTAAAGTTTTTCCTATATAACTCTAAATAAAACGAGTGACCCCTGGGCCCGGGCCATTTTTGACCCAGGAGCCATGATTTGAACAAACTTGGTGGAGGTCTACTAGACAATGCTGCACATTAAATATCTAAACTCTAGGCCTTGCAGTTTCTGATAAGAAGATTTTTTAAAGTTTTTCCTATATAACTCTATGTAAAACATGTGACCCCCGGGGCTGGGCCATTTTTTACCCAGGAGCCATGATTTGAACAAACTTGGTAGAGGTCCACTGGACAATGCTGCACACCAAATATCTAAACTCTAGGCCTTGTGGTTTCAGACAAGAAGATTTTTAAAGTTTTTCCTAAATAATATATGTAAAACTAGTGACCCCTGGGGCAGGGCCATTTTTGACCCAGGTGTCATGATTTGAACAAACTTGGTAAAGGTCCACCTGATGATACTTCATACCAAATATCTAAGCTCCAGACTTTGTAGTTCTGGAGAAGAAGATTTTTAAAGTTCCAACTTTGAAAATCTATTTTTAGCTCCTGTGGCCTAGAAATGCAATGGACCTGAACCATTTGAACAATTTTGGTAAAGCTTCATGCAAGTAACATTCTTGCCAAGTTTCAGGAAGATTGGCCCAGCAGTTCAGGAGAAGAAGTTGTTTGAAGAAAAAGTTGACGTCGCACGCACGCACGGACGGACGACGGACGCCGGACATCAGGCGATCACAAAAGCTCACCTTGAGCACTTTGTGCTCAGTTGATCTAAAATTAAGATTTCCAATAGGGCATAAGTTCACAGTTAATGCATACACAATTGTTAAAAAGAAAATTTGCTATTTTTATTATATCATTACTAGGGTCGTAGATGTTAGTGGATATAAAAACTTCTCCAAGTTTGCTATGATTAGGTCGGAAGATGCTAATTCGTATACATCAAAGCTATTTTTCGAAACAATATTTTATTTTCAAGGCCTGATAAATTCAGTGCCGATAAATATTCACGACTTATAGCATGAGTTATTCCTTTTTTGTCAGTACTGGATTAGTTTTGAATAGCACGTTTTCGAGTACCATTTTTGTATTGATTCACCTTTTTGTTTATCCAACAGTATTGTCTACGTCTTCTTTTACGCTGGCGCCTCCTCTTACAGATATTGGCGAAGTACCTTTAACAACTCCGAAGCAATTTAAGAGAAGAGGGCCAAAATTTTGATAATTTAATGCTTGTGTATCGCGAGCATACATTGCCATCCACAAAAAATAACCATGTAGTTAGGTTGTTAATAATGTTTATAAGTATACTAGATTTCTAAGTATAGGACAGAGAGGCTATGGAGTGAAATCTTCAATGGGAGTGAGCGTAGCTGTCGGATATTGCACAGGTAAACAAGGTTCGCTGGATACGTTTGCTAAATTGGACCTGGTAATTCTTACCTTTGTTTGTGAACAAAACACCTTTACGCCAATAGGTGTATCTTCGCAAAACATGAACGCATTAAAATAATCACGTGATTTTTATTTCGCAGGAAAAGGTTGTAAATATTCGTTCCTGACAAAAACCTCGTTTTTCGGTTACAAATTTGAATGCTCTAAGGTTAGGTAAGACAGCTTCACCGAAAAATATAGACCAAAACCGTTGTACATCAAAAACCTTTTGAAAAGGTCATCCGACCTTTTCCCGATGATCGGAATTGTTGCAGACGGCATCAGCTTTTACCTATCGAACTGACGTTAAACCTCAACATTTGAGGCTCATATCTGTAGAACCAGTCTCCAATAATCTTTGTGCGCATGCACTGCATGAAAATACGAATTCATGAAAACGAAATATCATTTCATGTCAACATTTTCGTCTAAATGGCCTTTCAACTACGTAACATTTGCAATCTTAAAGTATCTGCAATAGGAACATAACTACTTGAATTATCGCCGTGTTTTCATTCGTGAGATGGACAAATTGTCGATTTAAAAATACATGTAGTTGAAATACTGAAAAAATAGACACAATTGTTCAGAGCACGCTAATGAACCTCTCTTATGCTTCTTTTTAAAGCTGACTTGTTGTATGACAAGTATAACACATCTGGTCATTACCTTGCTTTATACATTCTCTTACTGCTGCTGCCTCGTACTGAAGTCCGGCGCTGTTGTCATGGTAATATTCACCATCTTTAAGGGGAAACTTGAGAGTTCCCGATGGGGTTGTTATTTCAGTAGGACAATAAAACTGATCCGCTACCTAAAACATATGACAAGATTTGTTCTCTCTGAAGCAATTTTTTTTCAAAATATTTCAAAATCCTGTGAAAAAAATGAATGATTTACAGCTACTGAATAATTCCTGACAAAGGGTAAAAACGTTATATCACATGGTGATAGCACAGACTGGCATGTACCTCAATACAGCATAGTCATTCAAGGTATAAGAAAAGCAAAAAGCACACGTTTATGTTTGTGTCATCAGACAAAAGGCTCACGGTCTGTTACCATGAATTGTTTCAAATGTTATGATGGAGTTATGAAAAATATTCTTGCTTCAAGTAAAGTCTTCCGATACTTTAGGAGGTAAACGACAACTCACATATTGAGAGAATTTACTAGCTAGAATCCATGTTTGTGTAACTAACCGACCTACTGCTTCGTGATCTCTGGCACGTTTGACGTGCTTTTTCTAGTTGTGTTGGAACATTAGGCTGCATGAAGCAAGAACTATTGAAATAATGAACTTCATCAGGTTGCAGATATTTAAAGCAGTGCATATAGATTTTAATCTTAATGTATGAATAACTCCTTACGTCATTTGACCGAACCGGTTCAAATCAATATATTGCCCTGATTTGACATTCGTCCCCCCCCAAAAAAAAGAGAACAAACAAAAAAAAACAATCTAACACTATCTGAATCCGACCTTTGATAACAATAAAAATACAACTTTCCCAAATTCTAATTTCATAACTTAATGCATGATTTATAACTTATCATAATTACCAACAAGACAGACCGAAATTACTTCAAGGAGACAATCTTTATCCGAAAATGGAGACTAAACATCTCGTTTTAAAATGATGGTGTAAAAAAGAATATAGAATCAGCTATATATATCCACCTTGCAGTCTTGTTGAATTGAAAACTTACTTTTCTTCAAAAATGCAGACTGGGGTAACATTTGTTTTTGAGAAGCAAACTGACATTGCTTTAATCCGACTTTTAGCCCTTCTAGTGCAAGATTGAAATTCTGTCAAATAGACGTTCCGAAAACGCAAACTGTACATACCTCAACTCTACCTTTATTTCCTAAAATGCATGCTGTATTTATCCCACGTCCAGCGTTCGTATGATAAGTCAAGGTAGCCAGTGCTCCATTCTTGTACTTCAACACGATGCAGGCACTTTCATCAACATCTAAATAGCGAAAGAAAAGCTTATCCAGTGCTTCGTATTAACGAATAAATGTTCTCCATACGCAAAAGCTAGAACCGTTTAGCTTTAAAATTCCTGAATGAAGCGAGGCGGAATGGTCTTGATTACCAGACACTCTTCCGGTGATGACAAATAACCCATAATACCCCGCTCTTACACAACTTCTAAAAAAAACTACTTCTTTAATTTTTAATCTATTATTTCGACATATCTTGTTCATGTTTCTTGTCCATAAACAGATGTTTGTATGGCAAATATAAAGGGTCAACCGTCAAAAAATGTATTAAGATATAAGCATTTATATTAAAAAGAACATGTTAAAATCTTTTTGGTGAAATTAAAAGAATTTCTACAAAAAGAACAAACTAAATTTCAGTTAAAAGTCCAGCAAGTCAGAGCTTGATACCTAAGATTACTTTTCAGGCGCAAAACATTTTACGTTAAAGTGACTAAGAGTGAAATTTTCAACAAACCCCCGATCATATTCCCAATGGCTGTAATACTCTCTGGCATCTCTTTATAAACAAAACAAGCAAACTGAACCACATAAATGCCAATATCTAGCAGACCTCCTCCGCCACGGCTGATGTCCTTAATTCGTTCAACCGCGGCATTTGGAATACAGAAATTGGCTTGGACAAGGCGAGGGTCTCCAATTGAGCCGTCGCTTAGTTCTTGCTGTATCTGAGCATAAGCCGGGAACCAACGACTCCAAACTGCCTGGGAACCAGAAAATGTAAGAAGTTAATTATGCACAGCTTGCTGTCTTGTTGTTTACTTATGAGCCACATTCTTGATGATATATACTTTTGCAGACAGTTTAAACCTATGCATGTGATTCAACATATTTAGGGGTAAGTCCCCTAAAGTAAAATTTACCGGGGAACCTCTTTTTGCATTGTCTCTTAGCTATAAACTCTAACAGTAAACAAACCGGGATATGTTTAGACATTGTTTTAACTTTCGAATTTCGTTTACTGGTGTACTAATATTATGTTTTCCACTAATCATGTTAGTTTAAAATATCGTATTTACATTGTTTGAGCATCGTATATAAGCCGCATTCCTCTACTGGTCAGTCCTTGAGCCAAAAATACAGACTGTAGTTTTTTTTTAATTTCTGACTTCAAATTCTAACAGGTTTCGAACCAGTTACCTCAGGATCAAAAACCAGGCATTCTAACCTTCGGTTACTTCTTTCCAATCAGCGCACCGAATTATATCACAGTGTTTCCAAAAAAAACAATCTTTACTGACCTCTACAAACAAAAGATTATGTTCCTTAGCAACGTCAAGTACTTGCTTTACTTGTTTGTAATTCATGCCCATTGGTTTCTCGCAGATCACGTGCTTTCCCGCCTTCAACATTTTGATTGACAAATCCGCGTGACTTGTATGAATTGTTCCAATGTAAACAACCTCTGAAAAAGGAAGTGACTAAGCATATTTTTTCATGTAATAGTAATCAGATTTTCATAACAGGTACAAATTAGCAAAAATAAATATTAATATCTAAATACATTGAAGTTAAAAAAGAAGTGGGATAAATAGAAAAATAAAAAAAATGAATAAATGAAAAATAAAAAAAAGCAACTCAAAACTTTTTTCATGACACTGTTCAAATACAAATCTTCAAAGCTTTTTTTTAAATAAGTCCATGTAACAATAGTCATATTCAGTCTTACCCAGAATAATTTTTCACAGCTGAGTTAATTGAGAGGAAAGCTGCATGTATGTCCATGATACAAGACAAACATTACGGCCAGGATTCAAACCAGGGAACTAGAGAATTACAGAAGCTAACGCCTGAACCTTAGAGCCTTCAAGATCTAGTAAAAGGTCAAACTTAAACAAAAGTAAAATGCATTTAACTGTGTACAGTTTCATTATGTAACGCATATCCTACCTACGTCTTTATCCGCCGCTAATTCGTCGTAAGATCCATAAGCCTTCTTGAACTGAAACTTGTCTGCAAACGTCTGGGCCCTGCCCTGGTCTCTCGAAGCAACTGCTACAAACTGCATAATGATTTAACAATCATTTAGGTATAACAAGTTATGCTTTATTTTAACTGAACAAAAGGGCATGATGAAATATATCATATCCACTCAATATCATTCCAGTCTTTTTTTTAAACTTGAAACTGTTGACATTTAGCATAGACATCATTTTATGTTTATTAATGTTGATCATAAAAAATCGCTGGACTGGAAATACAGTGGTAGTGAGTTCGATCGCCTGCTCCTATACGAACATTACTTGTTGTCTTTTACCGAGGTCCCATGTATTAGTGTCATATACTGACCATTGAACGGAACCAGGAGTGTCTCTGGAGTGGGTTGCTTTCTACATCTTGTACTTTCCCTCACAACCTCTGCAAGGGGCGAAGATCATATGGGCAACCGGTACACAATAAATAAAGTCAGACGATAAAAATCAATACCTCGTGATCTGTGCCGGGCAGGTTCTCTTTGATAGCAAGAAAAAAGTCCCAGGAGATCTTTCCGGGTCCGATGCAGCCCCATTTAGTCGCCATTATTATGTTTATTTTTTAATTTATAGAAGTTGTAGGATCAGGGTTTCGCGAAAAGAGTCTGTTGAGAAAAAATGGAAAATATAAGTCGTGTAATGAGATAGTCAACACATTTTCCTCTTTCCAGCCTACACAGTGTAATGCCTTAGAAAACTTACAAATATTCAGACAAGGTACTTTTTAACTTGCTATTGTTTTTCGACCAACAGGTGGTATATTAATTATATCAGATGTGAATTTCACTTAATTGTCCGTTTTAAATTTGTCAAACCGCCAATGTATATTACAAATGGAATTGTAATATAACTACCAATGCTGTAGTAACGACTTTTTAAGTTTAAGAAAACTTTGTTATTGCGACTCTGTCTTTATAATATCCGAGACACCAGCAAAAGAATAGAGTCAAGTTACCTATGCTCGGCCAGTCCAATGCTCGGCCAGTCCTATGCTCGGCCACCTTTGTTTTTATCTGTTATGTCTTAAATAAATATTTGAAATCGAAAGTACGGTGTTTGTTTCTTTTTGTTAAACCCAACATTGCATTGTGGGAAGAAAACAAGGTCAGTATCATGTAAGCGCTTGAATGCCTTTAGCAGACCATAGCTGTCAAAAATGTCAGATCTTTAACTGAAAATCAAAACTTAATTTCTTCATTATAAAAACATAATCGACATGTTACCAGATGTGTATCGTTTTGAAAATGTGTTATCTTTCTTATCTCATACATGAATGCAGAACAAATGAAACATGTTTAAATGCTGTACAAACCATCACTACCCTAAATGTAAACACTGTTGGAGTAAAAGCAATACCCCACCTCAATAGTACTAGGATAAAATTAAGATGTTCTGTGCATGAAATGCGACTTTGCTTACCTGCATCATGCTGTCTCAGTATACGTAAGCTTTAGTCTATAAACAGTATAGAAATAAACAATCTATGGGAAATTAGCACAAAAATGAAGACAGCCTTATAAATGAAGACAGTCTAAAATTTATGGTTTATAGACTGTCAGGAGACTAATTGCAGAATTTTCTAGAGTGAGGTCTATATCCTATATTCAGAATAAAAATCTCTGCAACAACCATGAGAAATCAAAAGCTTCGTGATACTGACCTCTATCACACTGCAAAACGTCTTATTTAGAAAGATGGATACTCCATAAGGAAAGCTGCTGATGAGACTGGTATACCATATCAGACCCTGAGAGATCATATCAATGGAAAATACGCTGATCTTACAACTTATTTTGCCCTTCTAGACTTCTTACCAATGAAAATGAGAAATACCTGAGCAATTATGCAAGCTGCATGGCTTCTAGAGGTGTCCCAGTGTCTAGATCAATTATGAAACAGCTGCCCTGTGATATTACAGTAAAGCAGCAATCATTAAGGTGATGGTGATGTCATGCCTTTGAACAACTGGTTAAGGTCATATATACTTAGGCACCCTGAGCTTACCCACAGAACTGCAACAAGACAGGGTATAGGTGAATCAGGAAACCGTTGATCATTATTTTTTCTTCTTGAAGAAACTGTAAACACTCTAGACTTGCAGGATGATTGTTCACGCATTAATAATTGCGATGTATTTGGATTTTAAGGAAAACTGTACCCTTTAAAGAAGGTCATTGTGCCAAAGGGGATTAGACATGCATACCAGCCTACTGTCAGTCTTCTGTCAGTTTTAGCGGGCGTATTACAATGTTAAACGCCATCTCTGCTTCAGGCCAAACATTGCCCCAAATGTTGATGTACAGTCAGTGCTTACAACGAAATTACTCTGATGGTGTTCCTGACAGTTGGGTTTTCAAATATACAGAGAAGGGCTATATCACATAAAATCTGTTCGTTGCGCGGTTCCTTAAATGCTTCATACCATTCATTGGAGATAAAAGGTCGGTTCTGTTGATTTTAGATAATCACATAACTCATTTAAGCAAGACGTTTATAGATGCAGCCAAGAAACATAGGATTGAATTGCTGCATTTACCTGCACACTCGTCTCACATGCTTCAGCCCCAAGATGCTGGGTATTTTCATGTTCTTAAGTAGAAGATTGCTGCACTAGCCATTCGAGTTGGTTATTTTGGTGTTAAAATATTGCCCAGGGGGTCATTTCCAAAGATCCTGCTTTAGGCATTGAATAGAATTACCGGTGTTAATGTTTAAGCTGCGTTCAAATGCACAGGCATAGTCCCCTTAAATAAGAAAGCTGTATCGGCCTTGCTTCCTACAGATAACCATTCATCTGCTAAAGCATCTACTATTAAACAGCCATCTGAACCGTCTTTAGCTCCGTGTGAACACTGTGGATCGTCAAGAGAAAACTCACTTGTGAAAATGGGCCTGGTTGCCCCTGAATTCGCTGACATTCTAGTCCAGATGACAGCACCTAATAAGCTTAAAATAACTAAAATAAAAAATAAACTAAGGCTGAGCCACCTTGTAAACAGCAAAAGTCTGTACACATAATAAGTATCCAGGACATGTCTTCTGAATCTCTGATCACAGCCAAAGAACAAGAGGACAAAGCTTTATGTGTTGTCTTCATGATGGGAACCAGGGAAGGGTTCTTCTGGGTTGGATGTGATACGTGTGTTAAGTGGTATCACTATGAGTGTTAACCCGGATATGTGCAGACTCATGTAGACTTGAGTATTGTAACTGCAGGGTTATGGTCCTGTCGTTACTGTCAGGAGGAATAAACCGATCACTGAAAATGACTCAAAACGTTTAAGAAAGACTTGTTTATGTTTAAAGTTACTTGTTATACAAGTTTTACTGGTTACTTTGACAATATTTGCAATTTTCTTTTTAAATAATTCTTTCTGCAGTGCTGAAATGAGAAAACATCGACACAATGCAAGGTATGAACAATTCAAAAGAACAAAGTACACACTTTATAAGTTGTAAGTACTTGAAAATTTCTATATTTTAAGATATATAATGATTATTCTAACATTTTATAACCTTAAATTTTAAAATTTGCCATAAATTGTCTAAAAGACTACCTGGCCGAATCTCTTGAAATTTAGTTGTGTTAAACCTATCTAATGCCGCGCTATTTTATCCACTAACAGCAGTCGTCCAGACGCTTGCATGTATGACCTAATTTTGTAAACACATGCTGACTACGAAACAATATTGTACATTTACAGACAATCGGTAAACAAACAAGAGGGCCATGATGGCCCTGTATCGCTCACCTGAGTATGACTGCTTTTTATAAAAGTGGCTATGGACCTGGTTAACTGACCCCAGATGACCCATTTTCGAACTTGACCTAAAAATTATTGAAACAATCTTTATGACAAATTTTCAGGTTGTTTGGACTGAAAATGTTACAACTAGAGTGTTAACAACGTTTTTCCATATTTGGGCTCTATGACCTAGTTTTTGAACCTAGATGGCCCATATTCGGACTTGAGCTAGAAATTATCAAAACAATCTTTCTGACAAATTTCCAGGGTATTTGGACTGAAAAAGTACCCTCTGGAGTGTTAAAAAGGTTTTTCGATATTTGAGCTCTATGACCTAGTTTTTGACCTAGATGACCCATATCCAAACTTGAGCCACAAATAATCAAAACAACTTTTCTGACAAATTTCCAGGATATTTGGACTGAAAATGTATCCTTTAGAGTGTTAACAAGGTTTTTCCATATTTGGACTCTGTGACCCAGTTTTTGACCACGGACGACCCATATTCGAACGTGAGCTAGAAATCATAGAAGCAACCTTTCTAACAAATTTCCAAGTTATTTGGAATTAAATCTTACCTCTAGAGTGTTAACAAGGTTTTTTTCCATATTTTGGCTCTGTGACCTTGTTTTTGACCCAAAATGACCCAAACTCGAATTTGAACTAGAAATCATCAAACCAACCTGTCTGACAAATTTCAAGGATATTTGGACTGAAAATGTTAGCTCTGCAGTGTTAAAGAGGTTTTTACATATTTGGGCGCTGTGACCTAGTTTTTGAACCCAGATGACCCATATTCAATTCAGGGCTAGAAATCATTAAAACAACATTTCTGACAAACTTCAAGGACATTTGGACTGAAAATGTAACCTCTAGAGCATTAACAAGGTTTTTCTACTTTTGGGCTTTGTGACCTAGTTTTTGACTCCAGATAACCTATATTCAAAATTGAGATAGAAATCATTGAAACAATCTTTTCGATAAATTTCTAGGTTATTTGAACTGAAAATGCTGGCTCTAGAGTGTTAATAAGACTTTTCCATATTTGGGCTCTGTGACCTAGTTTTTGAACCCAGATGACCCATTTTCAAACTTGACTTAAAAATCATCAAAGCAACCTTTCTGACAAATTTCCCAGAATTGGACTGAAAATGTAACCTCTGGAGTGTTAATAAGATTTTTCTATTTTTGGGCTCTATGACCTAGTTTTTGAACCCAGATGACCCATATTCAAACTTGAGCTAGAAATCATAGAAGCAACCTTTCTGACAAATTTCCAGATTACTTGTGCTGAATATGTTACCTCTAAAGTGTTAACAAGGTTTTTCAATATTTGGGCTCTGTGACCTAGTGTTTGACCTTAAATAACCCATATTCGAACTAGAGCTAGAAATCATTGATACAACTTTACTGACAAATTTTCAGGATATTTGGACTGAAAATGTAGCCTGTAGAGTGTTAACAAGGTTTTTCTATATTTGGGCTCTGTGACCTAGTTTTTCAACCCAGATAACCCATGTTCTAACTCGTCCGAGAAATCATTGGGACAAACCTCATGACCAAGTTTCAAGACAATTGAGGCAAAAATGTGACCGCTAGAGCGTTAACGAACTAAGTGTGGACAGACGACGGACGACATTGATCGATCCTAATAGCTCACCATGAGCCTACGGCTCAGGTGAGCTAAAAATATATAAAGGAAAACCTTGTGAAACTGGCCGAGCATAGGTAACCTGTCTAAGATAGTTAACATAAACGTTAGAGGTGATTAAGTTAAAATGTTTTGACTGGCGGTTTGTGTAGAAAGTTTTCTGATAAAATTTCCCAAAAGCACATTAAAAATAATGTAGAAGAAATCCGAATGAAAGTTAATTGAATCCATTATGTAAATAGAGGTTACGTCATGCCACAATCAGTATATGGATTTTTGTGTTCATGCACTGCGAAAATAGTAAATAAATAGTTCTTTAAACCAATCGAAGAGAGGCGAGAAAATCTGGATAGATGTCTCACTTTAGTTCTAAAACGTAAATAATGGTATTGAATTCGGTAATTCAATCATTGTTTTTATAATTAATTGAATTTTAATTTTTCAAAATAATACGTTCTTGAAAATACATCCAATCCTAGTAAACATTGAGCGAAAGTACACAGGGTTATCTGAAGATCACGTGACCGGTGCAGACACAATGAATTGAATCTTAATGACTGAATTTAGAAATCTGTCCAAATAAACGATATCTGATCAGAAATTAGTTTGCAAAGACAATGTTCGACAGGAATTGTCTGCATCGCCAACAAAGAGAATAATAATAATAATAATAATAATAATAAAAAATCTAAATTTCTCGCAATGGGGCTGTAGATCAATACGAAAACAAAACAGAACAGAAAATCTTGCTTGAATTGAACAATGTAAATCATTAATAAAATAACATCACATATACAAAAATGAGGTTTATACATATCTGAGTGCCAAGTGTTTCACGAACAAATAAACATACATGAAGAAATGAAGAAAGATCAAGAAAGATTTAAAAAAACAACTCACACCTGGATCTTACAGTTACTATATTAAGCTATGTTTAAGAAATTCAGTATTTCTGTTTCTTTTCTATAAATAAAATATGAGGCAAACATACGCTCTTACACGTTGGTCTTTCCTTTAGTCCAATACACAAACTACTCGCTAAGTAGCAAAATTTAAACAGTGATAAATGTTAAACAAGAGATAACATGTTATATCTGTGTTAAGTGAAATAATCAGACTTATTGAACATTCATGTTTACGGGTAGAGACATAGGTATGATACATAGATGTCCGTACCATACCGAGGAATGTTTAAGTAACAGTAAGGTGAAGACTTTAGAACGAGAAAGTCTGGAGAATGCATTTGTTTCCATTTAATAAATCAGATTGGTATGCAATGAATGTGACTTCATAAAAAGCGACATAAAGACTCTTAAATCCAAAACTGGTAAGTTGCGACAGCTCATACTAAACTATGTGTTTTAGCGGTATATTTAATAGACTATCAAAATCTAAAATACTCTTTCGCAGTTAGTTTATTTATCGTCGGTACAGGCTTCCCATGACCGACTTCCCCCTGCTTAGTTTTGTTATTTGCGGTTGTGTTGGATACAGAAAATATCTCATTCAACAATTACTCCTGGTTCTTTTCCGTGCATAATGTATAGCACCGGTTCACATGGTGCCTCGTTTTAAATGGGGAGGATCCGTGGATCGTGCTAGCGACGTTTGGATCACCAATCCAACACGTTACCACTGGAACACTGATCCAAGTTTTTCGTACTTTATGTTCTGTTTCATTATTATTCATTTTGTCCGCTCACAGTGGCCTCTGACTATAAATCAGGAGCACTGAGATCGATCCACGGTCTGGCCTGCCCTGATATCACCTGTTGTTGAAAGCGACATTTAACACACCTCAATGCCTGTGTTCAGTTTGGGCATACTAATCAGCAAACACTCTACCACACTTGTATTCAGAGAACAGGGACTGATAGAAGTATTTTTTTTTTTAAATAAATGAGTCTTTTATACAAAAACTATATATATTCTATCACATGACAAATGTTGTTATTAATACCAGACGTTCGCTTACTAACCATTTTCTTGAACGCATTGAATGAAACTTTACATAAAATTGGACCAATAGGTTATTGAATTTGGGATATACAGTTAACATACAGTAACATATTTCAATCAAAATTCTACGTCAGTTCTTAGATACAGTCTTGCCATCAAATTTACATAAAAAAAGATTGAATTTTTGTTTGTATTTGTCATTAACTTATCTTTAAAAAATATGTATCGCATTAGAAAAAGGTTGCTAAATGGATAACATTTATATTGTGAATTCTGATTTACCAAAACTGAACGTCCCTAACGGAAAAATGACATGTTCACGTAGAATTTTAATGGATGTATACATTTTTACTTTTTTAAAAAAAATATGGCTGTCTTTATGGCTAATGTTTGGGCTACACGCTATCTACCAGACGTCATTTTTTGTCAAAGTAGAGATGTTGAAGAGGAAGTGAGTTCGACATATAATCCTGAGTACGCAGGATCGAGTGTCCATAAAATATAAGACTGTGACCAGAAGAATCCTCCTGTTTTGGCAAATGATGACCAGAAAAATCCGAAACCATTCTACGGACTTTCGGGATATGTTCATACGCGTATACAGAATAAATGAAGAAGAAGAAAAGTTAAGTTGTTAAGTCTCGAACAACTGATATCTCTTCGTCAGAACAACAAGCGTTCTACAAGTATGATTCATCTCTCTTTGCAGTAACAGAAATTCCAGTCTCCTTAAATAGTCCATTTTACAGATTGAAAACATACTGCAGAACTACGTAAGTAAACTATTATCATGTCAAAAGTAATGCCAGAGCCCGATTAAAACTCGCAGAATTTGTGTTATTTTTTCCACTTTAGTTTGGCCTTGTCTTAAATCTTACAGCCGGTGCCAGAATTAGCACGGTTATCTCGTGTGTTTGGAGATTTCTTGCACCTGGAAGTCCTTAGATTGTCGTAACATGCACAAAAGATTGCTTCCAGAAGAAGATAATAACTGCACACTGCAGACACTGGCATTTCAATGTATTATACCTTACAAATGTTTATGTTATGAAAGACGGAAGAAAATCGGCATTGAATTTATTCTCCAAATTGCACAATCCCTATTAGCTTAAATCGCTTGTGCCTAATCAAATAAAACGCGGAGTTCTAACTGCAGATAGTAAATATAATTATTCTGTTAATTGTTCACTTATTGACTGTTCCATATATTTCTTATTTTCTATTTTAAGAAATAGTTATAAATGTATAGTTAATTTTTCTTTCATGCTGGAATTTTATATATGAGGAAATTATAACTTTTGTAGGAAACTCAGGACAAATTCGTGAAAATAAAGTTCAAATATACCGCAACGTTCAATAGAGAAATACGAGTTATAGTTTTTAAAAATTGACGGCGCCAATTGGATCACACTTTTTCAACATAGTCAGAAGGTCTGAAAACACATTCTTATAGATCTCGAAATAAATAATTTTCGTAGAGTTTCGATTTATCGCTGTTTCATTTCGAAACCTCACGCTGATAAATGTGTTTTAGCTTTTAGAAAAGTGTTTTATTGCATATAATTCTAACAAGAATTGTCGTTTATAGTCTCTTAACGTTGTTAAAATAATCTCTAATTCATCTATATCAGTACAAACAACTCTTTCACAGGTTGATTAAAATGGTTCAGTTATCTCATAAACGTCTAAAGTTGATATGTCTAGCTACTTATATGTCAAGGCTTTTTTAAAGAAATAAAATAATTTTGTACAATATTTTCACATACGTTACTAATTACACACGCAGTTCTAAAGATTTCGATCCATAAAAATCTATGATAATCTGAAAAAGGTATAATAATATAGTTTCACAAATACTTCGTTATCTACTATTTATATAATCAATTGCTTTCTTTATATATATATAAAAGCACCTTCAATTTTCACATTTTCTAAAATGGAAATTGGCAGGGTAAATGGTAGTCTGGTGTTATCTGCCCCTGATTCCTTACGTCATTGCTGCGGAAGGTACGCTGGGTACCAGAGTGATTAAAGGATAGTCTGGTGTTATCTGCCCCTGATTTTTTAAGTCATTGCTGCAGAAAGTACGCTGGTTGCCAGACTGATTAAATGATAGTCTGGTGTTATCTGCCCCTGATTCCTTATGCCATTGCTGCGGAAAGTACGCTGGGTACCAGACTGACTAAATGAGAGTCTGGTGTTGTCTGCTCCTGATTCCTTATATCATTGCTGAGGAAAGTACGCTGGGTACCAGACTGATTAAATGAGAGTCTGGTGTTATCTGCCCCTAATTCCTTATATCATTGCTGTGGAAAGTACGCTGGGTACCAGACTGATTAAATGAGAGTCTGGTGTTATCTGCCCCTGATTCCTTATGTCATTGCTGCGGAAAGTATGCTGGTTGCCAGACTGAATAAATGATAGAACATCGTAAGGACATGATATGATATTTATTTTTGCACATTTTAAAATCACTTGCATCTTTCTTCAAATTAAAAGAGAAATATTCAATTTTATTTGAAAACAAAATTCTTTATCAATGATATGCAAAAATAGTCATGTTTCACGTGACTTTGACGGTACATAATTATGCACAAGCGTGTATGTCCTCAATGGTAAGAAGAATGAATTAAATATTTGGTTCTCATCCTATAGCCAAATGGTATTTTTTAAAGTCCACGAACCACTGGTTGTCCATATGCCCGACGCCCCCTGAAGAGTTAAGTTATTCTAGGTTGTTTGGTATAATACAAGATGCCGAAAGCATCTTGTTTCAGGGACACTCCTTGGTCTTTTAAATGGCCTAAAAATAGCAGCGAAATAGGGGCCTAAGCTTAACGTGTCAACCGAGTGCAAATGAAGGAGCGGGGAGAAAAAACGACCCCTGGGTTACAAGTTAACAATGGACCGCCCTTAACACTGATCCGCCCATTGTCCTATTAAGATCAAAACATAAATACTTGCACGTTATTAAAACAGCGGGCTATAATGCTATTCACCGTCACGTGACACGGACATGCAGGTCAAGTTCCATAGTTTAGTAGGGGGGACAAGGTAAACTAATAGTTTTATATTGTTGCCTTACATATTTCGAAATACATAATATAGTGGTAGAGATAAAATTGCACAACATCGGTGAAACAGTATTAAGCTTGATAACAGCGGCCACAATGTGTAAATATAGGCCATATCTGCCAGCCGTTGTGTAGCGAATATCTCGTGGGGAGTTATATTAAGTGGATGTAAATAAACACGGTAAAAGACGTTGTGTAAAAAATACTGAATTTTAAGGCATTATTGAGGGCGCTACAAAGCAGAATTTGGTGATAGCAAATTAACATGATCATCCTTGGACTGGTAAATGTACCGTGGTGGTTACTTTGGCCGTTGTTTGTCGCGCTATGCTTTCTTATATATTCAAAATACAAGCAAAGCTTTTTCAGCAGACGTGGAATTCCAGGACCAAAGCCATCGTTGATTTTTGGAAATATTAGTGAAATTGGGAAAAAAGGGTTGAACAATTTTGACAGGAGATGTGCAGACAAGTATGGACCCTACTTTGGCTCTTTTTATGGAAACCACCCTGTGCTTGTAATATGCGACCCAGAAATGATAAAAGAAATCACGGTGAGCCAATTTTCGAAATTTTATGACCGTGCTGACACGATTTTGCAGCCGAAAAAATGGCGGGATTCGTTAAACAACGCCAAGGGTACGAAATGGAAATATCTTCGTGCTGTTATTCAGCCAACGTTCAGCTCGGCGAAGATTAAAAATATGCGGCCCATAATGAAACGCTGCCTCGATGATTTTATAGAAATTATGGACAGTAACCTTGATTCCGCAGACGATGGTGAAATAGATATGTATAAAATGTACACTGCTCTCACTATGGATGTAATTTGTAGCACAGCGTTCGGTATTGAAGTGAATTCGCAGAAAAATAATGAAGACCAGTTTGTCAAGAACGCTTCTAAGGTTCTTGGTATTGGAATCACAAGTTCTATTGTTTTCCTAAATTTTCTGTTCCCAGATCAGATTCTTCGGGAAATTGTGATGTTTTTTGGCGGGGACTTGGTTGATAAGTCAGCCATGAAATTTCTTACCAACACAGTTAGACAAGCCATGAAAGTCCGAGAAGACAACAAATCAACAGAGTTTCACGATTTGTTGAAGCAAATGATGGAAACTAGGAAAGATACAACGGAACACGGAATTTCGGAGGATAAATCGTTTGAACAAATGAAAAAAGAAGGAATGAGCGATGAAGATATTGTAATCAACGGGATAATTTTCTTAGCAGCTGGTTATGAAACAACGGCATCTTTACTTTCCATGATGACGCATTCTCTAGCAGCTTATCCGGAATATCAAGAACGGCTTTTCGATGAGATAGACCGGACCGTTGGATCACGAGACGATGCCATAAGTTATGATAGAATTCAGAATATGGAGTTTTTAGAAATGTTTTTGCAAGAGACACTACGAATGTACCCTCCAGCAGGCCGCTTCAATCGGCAACCAAGTCAAGATGTTGAAATTAAAGGACTTCAGTTGCGAAAAGGGGAGGATATAACATTCTCAACGCATGCCGTACACAGGAATCCACTTTATTGGACGGAACCGGACAGATTTAATCCCGAGAGGTTTTCGTCGAAGAACAAGGACATTATTGTACCGTACAGTTTTATACCGTTCGGAGCCGGTCCGAGAAATTGCGTTGGGATGAAACTGGCTTTGATTGAAGTGAAAATGACAATTGTTCGTCTTCTTCAGCATGCACGTGTAATGCGATCACGTGACTTTAGCTTACCTCCAGAAATATCGACAAAAGGAGGAATTCTTAGACCGAAAGATAAACTTTTCTTGAAACTTGTAAGGCGTTAGAAAAAAAGAAGCTTTCCTCAAAATGAAAACAAAAAAAGGAAACGCATAAATATTTCATATTTATTTCAGTAGTAAAGACAGCATGAAATGTTTGAACAACTGGTTATTCTGTCCATATGTTGTTTTGTTATTTATTCCTTTTTTAAATTTAATTTTAATACATAACATTTTATTTAAAAATATGGTAATAAAGAACTGCGTTTACAGGAAAAAGAATGGTTAAGGTAAATATTAGAGTAGACCAGAATTGAAAATTAACACTATTTAAGCATTTTAGGGTTTTAATTCTTTTATATCATTTAGTAATGAACGTTTTCAAATGTTTTGAACTTAACTTTAAATGGCTGTTACCCATAACATAGTAGCTGAATAAAAAAACATAACTGTGATAATATCTTTGTTAGGGTGTTTTGTTTTTACTTGTAAACATATATTTCATAGTCATGCATTGGGACAAGGCTAGTCCCTCATATCTGTCTTCGCTCATCTGTCGGCAATGCTCTAGTCCGGACAGAATAGCAGGGCTTCTTATTGTGTGCCCTGATTTTTTCTGTGGCACCCTGTAATACCCTTCAAGTCAGGACTTGGTGTTTAAACAATTTATGAAACTTTAATTTTCTCACTAGCATAGCAGCAAAAATTTGAAAATTCATGACACTCGATTTAGGCTAAACAATGTCAGCCACTAAGTCATATTAAAGATCTGATTTGTCAGAAATAAATAAAACCACTATACATGAATATTTATTATACGTTCTCATACACACTAACCTATACATGTATATTTGTTATGCGTTCTCAGAAACACTAACCTATACATGATATACATAATGCCAGTGATTCATGCAAAATGTGTGATCTTCTTGAAATATCTTGTGACAGTACCATGTTTACTCAGATTCAAGAATTTATGATTTTAAGTTAGTTGTTCGGGTCCACAGACCCGGACAGCTATATCCTGCATTTCCAAGTCTTACAGGGTCATGGAAAACCGAAGTACTGCGAAAGTAGTCCGTACTTAAATTGCCCACAGCTTTGAAATGGTAAGAAACAATTGAAAACAAAAGATAAAAACAAAAAGCAAAAGAACAAACAATTGAAACAATTACTTGGTCAGTACTTCATATGAAGACTATAAGACTATATAATTGCCGTTTTAAATGTTTGATGAGAAATACTAAGATGACGTGGTTGAATGTGGAGAACAGCGCGTAGGAATATGGCCTTAAATATAGTTAAACATCTGTACATGCAAAATATCCAATAACAGAAAATATCAGCTACAAAACAGAAAATTAATCAGATGAATTAACGTTCAAAGTTATTTTTAAAAGTTCACATAAATACAAATGTGGATTAATCGTTGTCATTTCTCACGGGATCACTATTAACACAACACCGCCAGTTTTGTGTATTGACGAAACTGAGGATGGTGCGACATACGAAAGCACATCTGCCATATAGTTGTACGGTTGAGACATAAACACAAAAGAAGTTAATTAAAAACCTAATTAATTGTATTGCCTGTTTCGGCATCAAACTGAATACATTAAAATGAATGTATTCTGGCTGAGAAATGATCAAACGTTTACTCTTCATCTAAATTTGAGAAGATACGCGATTTTTTTTGCGCATACTGGCACAGATACCATCAAGGATCAAATCTAGTGAAAATATTTAAAATCGTAGAATGCAGATGATGAGTAGAGAGAAAAGAAATCCAGTTAATGTCATATTGATGAAAATTTATGGCAGTCAGACAGAAATGTTTGTATAACATGTAATACAATATATCATTAAACATGCACAATGCTTGTGAAACTTTTTAAGTAACTTACTAACATTATCCTGTAAAACTTAACTATAATGACAGTATAGTCATATTAGGAGCACACTTATTATGGAAAATTAATATTTAATATATGGTTTCGAACTTATGTTCATATCATTTTTTTCGGAGATTGTGTAAAGTTTGACAAAAAGAATAATCACACTCAAAAAGAAAACTAACCTGATCATCCGTGATCATCTATGATTATCTGTGAATGTCTGTGATCATCTGTGATTATGAACCTTGGTTAGCATGGACAGGAGTGTAAGCGACAGCCGTGTCTATTGGAAAAAAAATACTACATCTCAAACATTTCATCAAAATCACTTTTAGCTTAAGATGAAGCAAAGATAATGATAATTGTTTTGTATATTTTAAATCTGATTTTACATGTTTTTCTTAACAAGTCCAGTTAGAACAGGTTTTGGCTCCTCTGTACCTTGGCCGTCTTTTAATAATATTTAAAGATTATTTCAGCTTGCCAGAAATGTTGAGATACCTTGTTACAAATAGGCATTTTCACAGCACATATTGAACATTTCACTTTAATGGTACTTCTTGAACCCCAGCACTTTCAGTAGACGTGTATCCTAAGGGAATATTCATATCATACAGTGTACTGAAAGGGAAGTAACCGCTGCGTGGAGTTTGTAAGTACTGTACGACTCAAATGGTATTACCTATAGTTGTTTCCCTTTGAAATTAGACGGGTAACGACCCACGCAGCTGAAATCTGATTGATCTTAAGCCTCTGTGTAAAACTGTGTTCAACCAAGTGAAATAATTGAAAATCTATGATTTTATTTCACGATTTGTTTAGTTTTATTACTGAGCGAGACATTAATTCACAGAATTCAAGTTTTCAATTTTTTATCATACCACTTCTAATGTGTCCATGACAGATGTTGAACTGACCAACACACCTTATAACGGACACACCTCATTTCTTGATCCCAGACACATTATGTGCGGTTTTCACTATCATTGAGAATCAGTAAAAATGAAATGCAGAGCTTTCAAATGCAAATGCTGAGAATATAATTTATACGGATTTTGATTGTCTCCATTTTTTTTCTTAAGATTTTTAATAAGTTACTCTAACTGTAGAGGTAAAAATCATAATGTCAAAATAATTATAGGTCAATTAAAAATATCAAATAAATAGAAAAATCTTATGGACAATAATTAAGCATCTTAGATTTATTTTTTACTATAATAAAGAATGAAAATTTTAAACCAGAAATATCCATAATATATCTTGCTTTCTAAATCAACGTTCAAAACTTGTCAACGAACGCTTCCTACTGTAACTTATTTGATCTCTATGTAAACCAGTATATTTCACGATCAGCTTTTTTTACGTAGCTATAAACATACTAATATTGAAACTGAAGCGGTTAGTAAAACAAAAGCATTGAAGCGAGAAAATGTAAGCCCATGACTGTAGTATTTTTAGGTAGGTATAATGTTTCATACGATAATTAATTTGAAAAATACAACATCGAATGGTCTGGTTGACACGATATCCTTCAAATGACACTCACCTTGTTTCTTTTTATAGTAAGATGTATAAAACGGAAAAGGAAACCTCTATGCATGAAATATTTCGCTGATGTTTGCAAAAAAAAAAGTTTCAACGCGAACGTTAAGAGAAAATTAATACGAAAAGTGGCTACTTATTGAAGAAAAGTGTTAAAAGAAATACACTTATTATCAAATTTACCAGCTGAGATAGTGGTGGCGTTATTCAAGTGATCGCAGTTAGTGATGTGAATTAATCTAAAACAGCAAAAACAAAGACAATAAAATTTAAACACATTTGATAAAGAAAGGGGTCAAAATTTTAAAATCACGTACATGCTCAAAAAAGTGAACCGTAATTCAAACAATAAACAATATGGACACTTTAAATGTCTTTATCCTCTTCTTGTCCGGATCTAGAGGAAGCGTGGAGGGTGGGGAGGAGAGGGGATGGGGAGGAGTGGGGTGGGAGTAGTGGGAGTCTTCTAACCACAGGCGTTGAACCCTATTAATCCAAACCAAACTTGATACATGAAATTATACGAATCAACATAACAAACTTTATACATGACATTATACGAATCAACCTAACAAACTTTATACATGACATTATACGAATCAACTTGACAAACTTGATACATGACATTATACGAATCAACCTAAAAAACTTGATACATGACATTATACGAATCGACCTAACAAACTTGATGCATGACATTATACGAATCAACCTAACAAACTTAATACATGCCAAAATACGAATCAACCTAACAAACTTGATACATGACATTATACGAATCAACCTAACAAACTTGATACATGACATTATACGAATCAACCTAACAAACTTGATACATGACATTATACGAATCAATTAAGAATATTTCTCTCAGGAGTAGGTGGTGAGGGCATGCATATAAAATCCATTTGTCATATTTACTCAATGGATTTAAAACTGCAGCAATGCAAGTAAAGCCAGTCTTCTGAGAAGTGTTTACGCATGTTCAATATGACAAACTTATCACTTGCAATTGACAAACCAGATATAACTGACACATATTCATAAAAAACTAATAAAAAACTGAGACAGTTCTATTTATTACCTGTATTTGCATTGAGGCAATATAGAAAAATACGTGCATGAAGTATATGGATTTAGTCTCCTGGAATTATTGACATAGTGTCGCTCACTTCCGACTGAACAAGATAAATAACACGCACTAATTTCGAATGAACGCCACGACCCCACCACCCTCTAAGCGGGTAGAGCTCATCAAGGTAGATGCACCTGTGAAGTTTGGGCACTGTAGGTGGAAGGGATTCCGTGTTATGGTCAAGTTTAAAGTTTGGAGGCCGAGTTAAACAGTTACCCTCGAGCCTAAAGATTCTTATAACGTACAGCACCAAAAAAAAAAAAAAAAAAAAAAAAAAAAAAAAAACATCATGCTATCGTCTCGTGTACTTTGATCGTGGTGTATGATACATGACTGGGTGAAATGCATTCATTTTATAAAAGATAGAAAAGGCTCCCCGCCACACTCTCAGAAGGGATTTTCGGTATTTTCTGTGCATTCGGACTCAACATTAGACTGCTGCTTTGGTCAGTTGTCAACAAAACATAAATTTACGTATGTATAAGATCTGATTCATATAAATCTTTATTTAATGAGTTCAGTAATTGTTAGTAAGCGAGCCTCTGACGAACTTAATATCATATTTCCTGAATAACTTTGAAAAGTTTGATACAATAAATCTACTAATATTTTTACCCATTTATGCCCAGTGGATTATGCCATCCTGATCAGTTGGACGAGTCCATTTTCAATTAAACGGGTTTCTGGTAAAATGTTCAATTTTATTCTGTTTAAGGAAGAAAGTTCTTTATGCAAACAGTGAAGATCCTGATCAGAACACACAATTGATCTGGGTCTACACTGTTTGATTTTGTCCATTTTTGTAGAGGTTAGGCATTAATGAGCCAATCAGATATTGATGCGAAACAAGGATGTTACTTTTTATTTGTTTAGGTCGTCAGACCAAACAAACAATGTAAGCACAATTTCAGCCTCTATCACTCTTAGTTACCAAATCCGCAAATAGTCCTTCTATATAAAATGACTTGCGCATTAATTTTTACACTCTTCTCAGAGAACAGAAAAATAGTTCCCTCACGTACCGTTATTACTGCCAAAAGTCAATACTGACTAAAAGATTAAAGATTAATAATATTGTGCAATTCTTTACTTTTCAGCAAGTTATCGGTAATATATTCAAACAATTTTGATTATAAGCATGTCGATTTCGTACTCTTGAATGAAAAGGCGTTCGTTTACATGAAATTACGCATTAATTTAGAACGCGACCAAACCTCGCCGGAAAGTAAACAGAAGAGAAGTTGGAAAGTTTGTAGATTTTTTTTCATGTAACTTTATTTGTACATTATCATGAGGTGTTTTGTAACGATAGATAAATGCAGTAGTTGACTGATTATTACAAACGAGTTTGAAACAGTTATAACCTTGAGAAAAGCGCATATATATGTGATCGTTGAACGATCTTGAAGCAGTAAAAATGTAGATGTAGATGTATAGTTTAATAAGGTCACGGTTCCTCTGTTTATCACTTACGATTGACGAAGTTCAGATCTGTGGGCAGGTGTAAAACCTGGACAACCCGAAAAAAATATCTATTTTTCGGAATTAATTTTGACGTTCTTATTTTAAAAAGAACAGCAAAGATAGATAACTGAAAATACTACATATGCTTGATTTTCCATTCAATATCAAGCATTTATAAAAATAAGCTTGTTTTAATAACGCTCAGTAAGTTTAAATTGAAAAAGAAAAAGCCCGATTCAACGGAAAACGCGGAAAGAAAACATTGTATTTCCGGAAATCATTTAAGAAGCTCTTGGTAAAAAGTAGTAAAGATTGATTAAAGAAAATACCATTAATCACCGTGTCCATACGTTACCGGTGGAGGTGGTGCAAGTAACGTTGGTGTGTGGTATATAACGCTGGTTTTGTGGAGGAATTGGGACACACAGGTAAGAAAATTAAAACTTTTATGCGGTAGTCTATCAAGTTTTGTATCGAGACTATGCGCAAGATGATCTCATATTATTTACGAATTCTCGTCTTGGTCTTCTTTCTCCCAGATATTTTCCGTTTTCTGTATCATTCGTGAAAAAGACGATCGTTTATGAGTATGCGTTGAAACATGACATTGAAAAGTGTCGAAAATGCAGTGATAGCGACCCCACGAGGAAAGTCCAGCTTACCTTAACTAGAAAATTCCAACTGACACTAATTTCGAACCTAGTTTACTTCATTCGAAAAGTAAAACTATCGGGAAAGATGTTTTCAGGAGAAAATATATGGTAACGATGGTGTAGGTGGTGCACTGGCTGACTATGCCTGTAACGCTGGTGGCATGGTGGTTTACTAAAATCGCCTTTCTTTACAGTTTTCGATATTGAATAATCAAATTTTAGGCTTGTCTGTCAGTTATTGTTAAAACAAAAATTGTTTTACACACTCTGAGTGGATCACCGTCTTTTCGGATGCACATTGGAACTCTAAGTTGCTGTTCCAGAATTTGCTATATATTATCGTGTGTGTCTGCTTTCTCCACGATCTTTGCAGTCAAAAATTGATAGTAACTCAATTGGTGTCACTTTTTAATTACAAAAATGTAAAATATTGCAGTTTAAGAAGACTACAGTCGAAACTCTCCAGAAATAGAACAGTGAAGTTCTATCAAGAAAACTACCAAGCAGGGAAAACTTATTAGCTCGACTGTAGAGCTATCCTACTACCCCCACGTCGGCGTCCAGATATTAGATTATAGTTTTTGTACAGTAAATATATGTTTTACTATAACTTCTTTACTTCTTTAGGGAATGACTTTCAAACTCCAAATATATGTTACTTTATCATCGCCCACATCATGTGTTGTAAGGTTCATAACTGTGGAACCCAAATTTCCACAATGCTTCTCCCTTTTAATTTTGAATTTTCCTTAAAAGCTGTAATATTTTACTTTAACTTCCTTATTTCTTGATGAGTTTTCAATGATAAAATATTATATGATATTCTATATACCATGGAGAAGACTTCGGAAGTGTTTCCTCTGGACGTACACTGTATCTCAGTATGTGAAAAATGTGAAGCTAAATTTCCCTTTTTAGCTTAGTCTCGTATATACAGACATCCAAAATACGCATCAGTACATCCAAATAATAGCCTAGGGTTATTTTTTCTTGTAAAGCTTTACTATTTAATTGTTAGTATTTAGCGTTAAGAAAACTCCAATGAATTTAAAACGAATACGAAAACGCCCTGGTGATCATGTCTTTTCTAAAATGCAACCAATTTCACAAGTTATATAAATGCATCCCCAAGGGAGAGTAGTGCAAAGTTATTTCTAAATTTAACAGGCAGTTTCTACAAAGACGATTTTTAAACTTTCCAAAAATAAAGGTATAGGACTAAACCCCCCCCCCCCCCCACACACACACACACCACCACCACCACGACCATCATCCTCCCCAGTAGACAAGTTTTAAAAAAATATTTGAATTTACTTCAATAGCAAGAGCGATTGGGACTAGGAGGTTTGGCTAGCTACTATCATGTATCATATGTCAGATGATAGAAAACATGGTTTTCCTATAATTTGACATCTTGACCATTTTTTTTTAAATCTAACATGACTCAAGTTTCAAACTCGTCAAAGAATTCGTTAAGACAAAAAAATTGAATAAGTTTTATTAAAATCGGGTCAAAAATGTTTGTAAACAAGGTTTTCTAACGAGCTGAGCCACTGATCTAGTTTTTCATCCTACATGACAATGATCTTGAATTGCTACAAGGTTTTATTGAGATGAAAATCTATGAAAATCTTAACAAAAATATAGTTTCTACAGCGAATTGTTCTTTTTATTATTCACCTAGTGACCTAAGTCTTTGAAACCGTCTGATGAAGTTTCGAACTCGTCAAGTGTTTAATTTTAGGTTAACATTCTGACCAATTTTTATCTAGATCATAAAAAATGTGGACTCTTGAGTGCCAACGAGCAAAATGTTAACGGACGGAGAGACAGACGGACACTAGACAAAAGTTGACCCCTATATCTCACTGACAAAGCATAACAAAAAGACAGAATCATGATAGAGTGTCAATATAGTGATCAGAAAGTTTGATTTGCATTTGGATTATCATGCCTGATTTCAAATTTTGTCAACTGTATGATATCTGAAAACATAGTTCATAAGATATGTAATCACGTTGAGTGACATAAATAAAAGGTGTACAGCGTTACTTAAAAAAAACCATTTAAAATGGATTTTTTTTTTACAAAATATCGGAAAATTGTGTACAAGACAGCCAATTAAAGACCTTCATATATCAATTAAATCGTTATAGGCCAGATCAGGATCATTTGGAAGAAATTACGCCATATTTCGAGATTAGAAAAAAATGAGCATATTTTCAGATCGACATACAAAAAACTTGTGTTAACTCAAAGCAACACAAAATAAGTTTTAGTACACGCTTCTTGTCCATGTAAAGGTTTAACACCTGAAAATATGTCTATATCGATAAATTGTTGAATGTAAAACCAAACCATGCTACATCCAAATCCTGATCTGTATCGCACTGAGATAGATTTGATCTTGCAAAAGTGACACCAATCGAGATTACTATCAATTTTTAACTGCAAAGATCTTGGAGAAAGCAGACACACACGATAATATATAGCAAACTCTGGAACAGCGACTTAGAGCTCCAATGTGCATACGAAAAGACAGTAATCCACTCAGAGTGTGTAAAACATTTTTTGTTTTAACAATAACTGACAGACAGGCCTATAATTTGATTATTCAATATCGAAAACTGTAAAGAAAGGCGATTTTAGTAAACCACCATGCCACCAGCGTTACAGGCATAGTCAGCCAGTGCACCACCTACACCATCGTTACCATATATTTTCTCCTGAAAACATCTTTCCCGATAGTTTTACTTGTCGAATGAAGTAAACTAGGTTCGAAATTAGTGTCAGTTGGAATTTTCTAGTTAAGGTAAGCTGGACTTTCCTCGTGGGGTCGCTATCACTGCATTTTCGACACTTTTCAATGTCATGTTTCAGCGCATACTCATAAACGATCGTCTTTTTCACGAATGATACAGAAAACGGAAAATATCTGGGAGAAAGCAGACCAAGACGAGAATTCGTAAATAATATGAGATCATCTTGCGCATAGTCTCGATACGAAACTTGATAAACTACCGCATAAAAGTTTTAATTTTCTAACCTGTGTGTCCAAATTCCTCCACAAAACCAGCGTTATATACCACACACCAACGTTACTTGCACCACCTCCACCGGTAACGTATGGACACGGTGTTAATGTTTAAATTACGTTTCAATATGAAATATTTATGAAATTTAGCTTGATTTAATGACGTGAAGTAAATTTAATTTGATAAAGAATTAACCCGATTCTACGGAAAACCCGGAAAAAACACCAATTTTCTGGAAATCATTTTATATAAGTTTAGATTAATAAAGAATATGCGCGATAAGCAGACAGCAGTAATGGTTAAATTTACTCGTAAAAGTAAGATCGATATCTATCTATTTCAGCTTATTTATCGCCAACATGACCGACGTCCCCTGAAGAGATTAGTTATTTTATGCTAAGAAATTAGTGCAACATACAGAAAGAATCCCATTCCAGAGACACCTATGAATATGAATTTTCAAATAAACAAAAGACAATCTTAAAATGATGTAACTAAAAACTAAAATTATTACGGTACTGCTTATAGCCTTTTCTCATAATTTCCGGGGTTTCTCGAACGGACGTATTTTGCGATATCAGTAATGCTATTTTGGGGGGCTTCATAACATAAATTCCATTCATGCAAATACAATCATTCACATGTATGTATAGGTTGAGAGTCTCTAATTAATATAGATACCAAATCTATTACTATAGCGCACGTAGTTATTAAGGAACTTTTCCATGAGTACCTGGTTTTCTCGTACGGCTCTATTTGACGGCTGCTTTAATGCTATTTTCAGAAGCATAATAATATAAATTCCTCTAAAGCAGATATTACATATATGTTAAAGCTGAGTCTCTAGTTAATATAGAAAAAAAATATTCTAGCACACGTATTTAGGAAAATATAGCCTGTTCCATGATTTCCGGGTTTTCTCGTACGGCTGTATTTTACGGCAGCGTAAATGCTATTTTCAGGAGCTTTATAACTTATACTTTCCTTAAGCAAATATAATTATTTACATATATGTAATAGCTGAGAGACTAATTTATATAGATATCAAATTTATGAGTCTAGTACACATATTACGGTACCTACAGCCTTTTCCATGATTTCCAGGAAATAGCTATATTTTTTTCCGGGTTTCGGGTTTTACACTGTCGCCTCATAGCCAATACAAAGTATCAAGTATCGTAATCATTTTCAGCATATCCTTCAAAATCATTACAATCATTGCCGTCTTTTAAAGCAGTAGGCTGAGCAGATTGATTGTGAATGGAACGGAAAAAAACCATAAATATGTTTTTTTTTTTCACAGAGCGTAAATCTTATGATAGACGTTTATGTCCGAAAGTTAGCTAATATTTACGACTGATGATGTTGAATTTCAATATCTATTTTTCTTTGCGTTGTAGAGGCTACTTAACAATAATATTAGTTAAAAAACCCTGTCTTTAATCAGTATTAAGGTATATTTCAAGTGTTTTGGGTATATTTGCGTGTATTTGGGTATTTCGTGCCGCACATTCACAATAACTAATTGATTATTTAGCTCAGTGGTTAGTGTGTAAACCTACGATGCGCTACGATCGGGATTCGAATCCCATTCTAGCTATTTTTGTATTCTTAAATGCATTGCATCTTTCTGTAACGGACTTGCTTCTTCGTAAGAATTTGATCGCCTGCCACTGAATGGGAGAAGGACTTTAAGGAGTTACTGTATGTCCATTGCATTTTTGTGACATCTTTGAATTTCTTATACCACTTTTAAATTTAATTCCTTGTTCCTTTTACAGAATAACTGTTAAAAAATGATTCATGAAGACAAAGACCTGTTAGAACTATTACACTCATACATCGCCAGAACATGTATTCTTTGATTCTTTTCCATTTAGAACACTTGGATATTTTTTTTTCAAATGTTTGTATTGAAGAATAAATAATATAGCAAAACATAAATAATTAACAAAATTATAAGTTTGTATAAAATGTATTTATATATAAAATAGTGGCCTTAACAGTCAAGATCAAATTAAAGAACATGAAAAATTGTTCTGAAACATTTTTTAAAAGTAGAACAGAATGTAAAGCCTGCAAATAATGACAAGATAGCTCTGTGTAACTATCTATGGGCCACTACCATTGGATGGTTGCTCTGTGTAACTATCTATGGGCCACTACCATTGGATGGTTGCTCTGTGTAACTATCTATTGGCCACTACCATTGGATGGTTTTTGTTGTCACTGGACGAGGATTATTATACTGTACAAAAACTAAATTTCATTTTTTAGTTTAGTATGAAATACATTTGTTTTGATACAGTTAATGTTCCCCTATTTGAAATATTATACACATGTATAGATATAGTTCTATTCATATACAAAGTATTTGATGCTATCGAAGATAATGCCATACAACTTTAAAAACATCTCCCTTTACTTCCAATGGCAGATTTCATGTACAAAATATTTGATACTATCAAAGATAATGCTATATAACTTAAAAAACATCTCCCTTTACTTCCAATGGCAGATTTCAACAAAATCTAAATGGAAATGTAGCAAAAAGTGTTAATTCGTTCTAAGATATTAAATTGGAATACAGGTTCGCGTCTAATCCATCATTTAACAGGTTTGCATTTGTTTGTTTGCAATCTGCCCAATCTGAATTATATGTATTAACTGACCAAGAATCCATTAATACACCATTCACTAGATGCAATTTTGTTACTTACAGATACTAATTTGCACACTAACACTAAATGTCTAGTATTTCCACTGCATACACCTGATCTTAGGAAATTACTACTTGGATTTCATTTCCAACTTCATTATATCCCCCGCCAACCTCCCGCATAGGGAGGGAGGATACTTGAATCAATTTGACCAGCTAACTGCCTGGCTTGGTCATTTGTCGAGGGCATAATTCAAAAAGTATTGACGGTATCACTTTTAAACTTTGATGAAACGACAGATGCATAGACCTTACTGGGAAAATATAGTTCTCTTTTCATTATTTTAGAGTTATTGCCATTTGTAATTTATCAAACTTGCCTACATAGATGGACAGATATTACCGAGGAGATTGCAGTGTCCAAGAACCATAATTTTCTTATGTCTTAATTTTGCAGTTATTGTCCTTTGTGATTTTTCATCCTTAATTTATGGCAGGTGATTCACTCAAAAGTATTGGATATATCAACTTGAAACTTTACACTTTGATAAATTTCATTGATAAAGTGTAGTGCCATATGAACCATGAAGTTCTTATGCATAATTTTGCAATAAATGTCCGTTGTAATTTTTCATATTTAGTTACTGCTCATAACTTTAAGGAAATATCATGTATTAACATGAAACTACATAATACTTTACTGACAAAGTGATATGTGGTAGTATTTCGACAGGACAGTGGTTTTCAAAGTTTAATACCGAGTACACTGGTGCAGCATGTAGAGGAGTATTCAGTCTCTTACAGGATAAACCAATAGTTATGAGATATGAACACCTTTAAACAACTTTTCTGGAAAATGGAAGGAAAAGAAAATATTGGCAACACTGATTACTGGTTCTGTGACCAAACAAATTCAGTGGCTTCAGTGCTTTGATTTTGATATATTGTTTCAACGATAACATAAATAATTTTATAAAGAGTCTTTACCTGTTTAAAACATAAAACCGTTCGCTATGTTATTTGCATTTAAGTACCTAGGTATTCATTACAGTATTAGACCACTTGCATTTCACTAAAATAACCTTGCTCAAATTCTTTGTAAACTCTCAGTTAGTTTACTGTTTAATAAAACAGAGTTTAAAAAGAAATGGACGACATATCACTGAAACATGTAGATCTGCACAATGTACAAACCAGGGTACATGTATCAGTTAATTTTGAAGAATACTTTGATGTCGTTTAGTTATAGGAAAGAATTTATTCAGGTAACACACTGGTAGTCGTATCACCCTAAAAACAACTATCCTCTATTCGTCAAGTCTGGTTTCAAGTTCAAGTTTTGCTTAAAAATTCTTTGTTTAAAATATTTACAACTTCAAAAGTAATAAATAATTATAGTTAAAAGTAACATTCCACAGTTAGATGAATTCATCTATTAGGTAAGGATTTCCATTCCATTTCTTTGAGTATAGCTTCATCAGTAAGCCACATATAGACTCGTAAAAGTATCGCTGATCATTTTCCCAGTGACCAACGCTCATTAGATTGGGTTTAACACCTAGAAATATATCTCACAGTGTTTCATCTGATTTGAGTTTTGTTTACTGTCAGTAGGTGACCCATACACCCATACACGTGTGTGTGTGGGGGTGGGGGGGGGGGCACATGCCTATCAGTCAAGGGTAAGTTATCACATGGTTGTCTATGAAGGAATTATGAGTATATACAATTTTCAAAATAACTTGTCAAAATGTGATGCACATTTATAACCTAGTCTTTTGGTTATTACTTTGAATCCATTGTTTTCATGTATTGTCCACATAGTTCCAACTAATTTTTGGGGGGCTATAACTGTTAAAATACAAAATTTAATCTGCTGTTTACAGGAATATGCCGCAAATGTTGAAACAATATGATGCAGTCTGTTGAAAAGAAAATAGATGTTCATCTTTAACCAATAAGTCTAGTGGAAAAAGACTGCTGTATCTGACACTGTATAAAATTATATTCAAATACCTACATTTTATAATAAAGTGACTAAATTATGTTTTAATACTTCCTGATACCATTATGCATCCTGTATATAAAGATGAAGGGAAATACATGTACAAAATAATACTTTAAATAGGAATTTTCACAGGGTGAAGATCTTAGAAATGTATTTTTCCTGTCAGATGTTTAATTGACTTCAGGGCCTTAATTGAGGCCCTAGCGACTTCTTAATAAAGTTAAGCTCTTGCTTAGATTCAGAATCAGGTAGAAGCAAATAGAAAGATTCTTGACTTTAATCTAAATTAAACTTTATGTACTTTCTATAGCAACAACAACTGGCAAAGTAACGCTGGGGCTTTCTTCAGCCCCAGAAACTCAGGCACCAAAATTGACTGTGGAACTGAAATGCAATATTCTGGCAAAATTTCCTTGAATGTTAATTTAACACAAGTCAACTTATGTTTTAGTATTGTTACTGACTTCAGTATTGTTCAGTTTTCTTGCTATATGAAATGTATTGAAAATCCAATTTCACTATTTGAAGGATGTGTTTTCAGTAATGGTGATTTCTAAAACTTTTACTCAGGAATGTGTAGTCCAACCTCCCCAAACACCTCCAACGCACGACATCCTCTTTACAACGTCACATCGATTTCCCCCGTTGGAATTCTCTGCATTTTCACCTCTTTCGAGCGGCACCTTTCCCAAAGGAGAAACGACACTACTGTTTCTCCCCAATGACACCTGAAAACCTCCCATGAACGACATCGAAATAATCAGGAGTTGGATATACTCGGAATTTCCCAGAAAAATTAAATTGATATTTTTTAGCGCATGTATCTTATTAAATTTTGAAATTGCAAACCTTGTGCTATTTTATGATTAAACAAACATGCAATACCGGCGTGTAATAATGAAGCAGTTTGTTAAGATAAGATATGATTGTCAACTTGCAGGTATTTTTATCACAAGGTTGTTTGTTGATTCACCGACAAATGCCAAACATTGAAATGTGAGAATCATAGCTCATTCAACTTGAATACAACAATGATTAATACTTAGGGAATGCCCTGCTGGATTTTCTGTATGGAAATACATATTTACACTCTGCTTTATCCAAACTATTAAGATAAAAGAAGGCAAAGATTGAATATGTTCAACAAAGTAAGTGAAAGAAATAAAAGACACCCGATGAAAATCTCAAGAAAAAATAATACTAAATAGGTATTGTCTGATAATTATCAACACTGACAGAAATGATTTTTTAGTCATATGATAATTATTAAATAATATCTCAAGTTTTGATGCCGAAAGTATTTTTTTTTTTTTTTGCAACGGAAATAATTGGGTCAAATAGACTTTAGAATCAGAATGTTTAACTTGTTTAACAAAATTGTTTTCCACTTTGTTTTATAAAACTCATTTTTATAAAATGCTATTTTGCATGCGGTTGTTGCTTTAGTCTAGCTTTCTTTATATTTCAGTTCAATTATAGTTAAAGTATACCTACACAGACTTTTACTGGGACTGTTTACTGTATTTTATTTTAAAGGAGGTAGCCTCTAAACCCTTATATAGTCAGAGTAGGTGTGCGCTAGTTGCTTATTGTCAACATATGCTTTTTTAGTTTACAGTTCATATGTGGCTATCTGAACCTATAATTTAAGTCAGTAAATAGCTTATATAGCCTAATGTTTATCGCTTTTCAAATCCGACTCTAAATAAACGTTCTTGTATCTTATCTTAATTGTATAAATATGATTTATATGCGGTACGGTTTTTATGAGCGGAAATAAATGTGTTTACTTTATCTGTTAAACAAGTACACTCTTAGTTTTGCAATCTCTTCTATGTGTTTTAACACTTTTTTTCACTTGATGTTTATGTAGTTGCAATAAATGTGCTGAAGAAATATAATGCCAAATGAAATTTATGCTATGCTAAACTATGCTATGGTATGCAACAGCACAGCACAGCACAGCACATTGCTGTCAACACAACACAGCACATCATATTGCTGTCAACACAACACAGCACATCATATTGCTGTCAACACAACACAGCACATCACATTGCTGTCAACACAACACAGCACAGCACAGCTCAGCAAAGCGCAGCACAGCACAGCACAGCATGGAGTGGTGTTTTCATTTCACTCTCCTAGATCAACACTTCTTATTGTCTTTTGTATGTGATATTAACGCTCCCATGTGTCGTTGTAATACAGAAGAGGGTTTGTCTCCGGAATGGGAGTTTCATTTTCCTTCTGATATCACAGTCTACAATATAATGTATGGAAAGCCGGTACAGACTATGAATAAGCTCAGTTAGATAGAAACTACTTCGAGTGGAGTTTAAGAACTCTAGACTACATTGTGCAATGTCATGTAAATGCGTTTTAAAATTTAGCGGAACAAGTACGTAAAAACAGATGAAAAAAAAAGATTTTACAAAACTATATCTATTGTTTAATTTGATTAATATACTCTTAAACACAAGGGTGATGGTCAAAAGAGCATGAGGAAAAAAGCTGGATAGAATTTTGAAATACATTCCCACAACTGAGAATGCATTCTCAATTTCTTCAGTCAGTATCAAAAACAGAAAGCAGGTCAATAGTAGACGTGAACGTATTGTAAAGTTAAACGACAAATATTTGATTTTTTTTTACTCTTGCTCAAATTCGATATTTTCGAAACAGTGCATCGAGTAATATGTAAATCCTAATCTATTTACTTTAGAAAATAAGAGATTTTAATACTTTCCAATATACTTACGTCAGCGTTAATACGTAACTTGTGACGTAAGGTCAACAACTGAAGTTAGGGGAAAACATTTGAACACTGTTGGTAAACGGCCAATAAAGAGTGGAACACATCAGATTAAGAGAATTGTGCGCATTGTAATTTCACATCAAAAAATTCTTAATATGACTTTTAAAGCCTATTCTGATAAATTGCCGAGGGGCAAAGAAAATAATGACCCAAAGGACACTTTTTGAACGAACTTGTAGACCTCTACAAGACCTTTAATTCTACATGCGAAATGTCCACGCTATGGAATAAATTTATTTTGTTTTTCTCCTTACATATTTCCATGATGTCCACCATTAAGCCACGGTCGAAGCACATGATGACATAACGGACAAAAGCTGAACAATTTGAAGAAAGGTGCACTGTGTAATGCTACAAACTAGATTTCAAAATTCTGTACCTTGTAGTTTCATACAAGAATATTTTCTAAGTTTCAACTTTGTTGTCACAGCAACCGAAGTTCAAATACCTGAAAGAACTTTGGTGGAGCTTTGTGCACGTAAATGCTGTCAAGTATAACAACCTTGTATCTAATCTATATCATTTCAATCTAGAATTAAATCGTCCGTAATGCCAATTTATCTGATCAACTGATAATGTCCAAAGAGTTTCCATTACAGATGTTGAACTGACCAACACACCTAATAACGGACACACCTCATTTCTTGATCCAAAACAAGTTAATGCACGTTTTTCACTAACACTGTTTAAGTAACGTATCGTCTGCGTTAGTTTGACCCCAGTCTTTTGTACTAAAATTCCATACACATAAATATCATCTATCCAAAAGAAAGGGGCCTCCTTTGCTGCATCGTAAATTTCACTGACACTATCTTTCGACATTAATACGAAATATCCACGGCAAAATGGTATTGGATAATGCGAATATCCTGTAAACTCATGATCAGCTATCTTGTGTCTTTGTCCTTTCCATCGATGTATCTTTTGTGAAAATGGCGGTTTTATTTCGCACCACATTGTTTTGTTAATTGCACTTAAAGATGGTAAAAAATCATGATATAAACGGAATATGTTTACGAATACATCGTCGTCTAGCTTCAGAACAAACGGTGTCTCTCTGCAATGTTCCGTAAGCCACCTGTATACAAGCACTGCTTTGTGTGAAATGTTCAGATAGTGGTCATGAAAGGTGCCTTGAACTATATCTCCAAATTTGGACGACTCTTCATAGACAAGGTTCTGTATGTCTTCATTGTACGGCTTCCCTAGAAAGAACACGACCTTGAAACCAAAACGAGACAACAACACTTCCTTAGCCCATGTGTTTCGAATCGTCTTTCGTTTTATAAAGTTCGTAACCTTTGAATGAATAACTATAATGAGGTTAATTGAATGTTCCGAGGAACTCAAGATCTTCGGCTTTATCAAATAAGGATGGTCATAAATGGGGAGGGGAAGTCCTGTGTATGTACTGTAGGGATAACTTCTGCGTGTAACTGAAACCATTCTAAGTAGTGTTGTTGCTGAGACAAACAGAGTAACTAGTGGTAGCCATTTTAAAGGTTTCTTTCGAAAATGTACAAGAAGTCGGTATCTATTAGACAAAAAACGATTCATCATTTTACCTGAAAATAGAAAAAAAATATTGTAAAAGTAAACAAATACGAGTAGATAAAGTTACATTCGTTAAACTAGAGTTCGTCTGTTTACAATAACAGTAACAACAACGATGGAAAAATATATATATTAAAGATGCATATGGTCTATCAATGGAAAATGTGGTTTTATCGAGTCCTATGAGTTATTTTACGAAACATATGTCCAATATACACTTATTAGATGACCCCCTCAATGACAGCCAGGAAAAGGCTTTACAAAGACACTTTACGACCCCAAAACAGAAACGGATATTTTTACTTTCGTTTTTACGACGTTTGCCTTCGGTAGTTTCCGTATAAAATAATTTATTCATACCACATGACTGACCGAATTCTCCGCCGGTTTACTACGTATCTTCATTAAACTTCGTTTTTCTAGTTTCGTTAGAAACTAGAAATATGTGATATATTTTGTTATTAATAATAAAACATCCGCTTTGAACTAACTGCAAGCAATCCGTTTCTGATGACAAGATTAAATATATTTTATGAAATAAAAGTTCCAAACACAAAATAAGGTAGAAAAATAGACCTTACGCATCTGTAATACTGCGCTAAAATGACTCGGAATTAGTGACTTAAAATACAGTCCCTCGTTTTCAGATAAATTATGCAATGTATTGAAAAATGAGAAGCAAACTTAAACCAAAGCTTTAGAAATGGATAAAGTCCTGCATAATTTATCATTCGTTCTTAAACAGGCAATAGAGGCCATTATGAGTCTCATTTTGTTACTTCGTACTATTCGGCGAACGATAAAGGATTGAACGAAAAAGAACGAATGATTTTTTTTGATTCATAGAAGACTCGATCGATTTTCTAAATCATGAACAAAAACTAACAAAGATTTGACAAAATATTTCACAAGGATGTCTTCTACATATTTTTTACAGAAGTGAATTTGTTTCTTCAGTAGGACCTCAATTATAATGTATAAGTTGTCTTCCCTTTGTCTCTTTGGTAAAACATTCAACGTTTGCTGTATCTTTTACTTCCCGATTTAAATGAAATGTAACGTTACATAGTATATGTCCTTTTGTCTTGAATAATTATATGTTCTACATGCCTTGCCCTTCAACATATAAATATTTGTCACTCTGATGTCAACTTTAGATTGTCACTCTTAGGTGACAGAAATATTGCAAAGTCGGGTATATATTTGACTGTAACTTAGGACTGCAAACGATAACGTTTCGTTTTAATGACATCATATCATTGAAACGCCTGAAGTGACTAATTTAGTCATAGAATAGAATAGAACAGAACAGATCAATAATTTTATTGAGATTTGAGCATGTAGCTCCTCATCTACAACAAACAAATTACACATGTCAATGTCATACAGTGCATCAGCGACGTAGCCTCTGTCAAGACTTAAAAACAGTTTGAATGAAACAGAGACCTTTAATAAGGGACTTTCCTGATAACAAATTATCTCCCTTACTCAGATAACATCAAAGGTTGACCAAATTGCACATTGGTCCTTTCAGTTGGAATCCTGTAACTTTATCCTTGTTTCTCTTTGTGATAGTCTTTACTTTAAAATGAGAAAATTGTCACTTTTATGTAAAATAAAAGGTAAGGATTATGAAAAAAAATAATGCTGTTAACAAAACATGTTGCTAAACTAAATGTGTAATCTGACTACCATTGTTGCAAACATTTAGGCTTAATTATCACCATACCAAAAAAGAAACTAGCGATGAAAGCAGAGGAATCCAAATGGACGGACCAATGTATTATCAGAGAGTATTCAAGGTAGATAATCCGCTAATGTCTCACTGATATCCTTCAACTGAACAAGAACTATACAAGAATCATAAGCAATAAACTTAAGGCAAATCAACTCAATAAAGACCTTAATAATGACAAAAGTGTTGACAAAGACTTTGGTGACCACATCAAAACAGTAAAATAAAACTATTCCCAGAAAATAAAGATAATGAAATAATGTATGCTCACCTGTAACACTGACATAGTTTTACGATCATAAACACGTTGTTTTTTTTGCGATTTCGAAAATAATATGTCCATGTGAAGAAACAAAAACTATAAGACTAAGTATAAAACCTTTCATGATCACATGTTATCTAGAAAAATGAAATGTATTTCGTTTGGTTTGAGATAAAAAGTAATCTTGTTAATTCAGATAGGATACACAGTTTATTGATTTGTAGATAAGACAATTGTGAAAGTCTCGGGCGTAGCTGAAACTATGAGTTAAAACAAGTTTCTAGGTTTTTTTAAAGCATACAACAATCAACAACCTGTGCTTTGATGTATATCTTATACATAATATGATATCATATATTAAACAAAACACCGCCATATCACAGTGTTTATTGCGTGATTTGTAGCTCCTGTTGTTAAACCTCTCCGGTCATATAGATTCGCCCATCTGTGCTCGCCTTTCACATTACTGAAATATGGAGAGTACCCACGCTGTATTCAAGACAAGACCGTGTCACTAGACACCACAGGAATGTGAAGAAACGTGTGTAATTGTGCAGCTTTGGGGTTTTACTGTAGATGCACATAGGAATGCATAGTAATAACTATTTACAAAGTTCAAATATATTATACAGAGTACAAAATTGTGACTTAAATATTTCCAAAATTATACGCTAACGTGTTGTTCGAAAATTTATAATCTTTTGTTTGAGAAATGCAATTCAAGGGTCAACAAAGAGTGCTTGATAAAAAAAGCTAAGCTTGAGAGCCACTTCATAAGCGAAACTTTATTTAGATAAATTCTATAAATTCAAAATTGTTTCCACTATTTTAAATTCATGATATTTTCAATGCGCTGCTTATCTCTGATTTATCACTTAAAATTTTTTTTACTAATTACCTTAGTTACTTGCAATGATTGTACTGATTCTTCTGTCGGCGCATATGTAAATCTAATTAATATCATGATATGATTTTTTTATTTCCTACATCAAAATTTATAATTATAACATCCTTTTATGACAGTTTTGCCTCTGGCAAGCTGTAGGCGACTTCTTATTTTGTAATAACCATAATAAAAAAAAGAAATTGTCATCGTCATCATTGTCATCACAATAGTCATGAAAGAAAATTTGGAGGTGTGGGAGCGGGGTTGGAGAGTTGCTACCTCTTGTTATTAGTTCCACTGGACATACATCAAGTTCCAGGGGGTATGTATAAGCTTTAAAATGGAGGTTAGAAAATATAAAATATTCTTGGGTTGAAAAAATATTCATAATTCGACGAGAAGCAATGAATGGTAAGATTAAAATTGCAAAATGACGTTTAGACTTCTATCATGTAGTTACACACATTAACGGCAAGCAACTTGACATTTCACCGCGCGAATAGAAACCCGCAAAGAGATTTAAATCAATATTCAACTTTAAGATTAAATACGTGGTCAGCGCTATCGGAATGATTTATTGCGAACACTTAAAAATTTGTTTCTTATCACTGAATGCCGCTGTACGTAGGGATACAAGCGCTCATAATTCTATTAAATTACTCCATACAATTGCAACAAGAAACGTAAATCTCTGCAGATCTGAAGTAAAGAAAAACGAGACAATTTGAAATGTACACTGGAATTCTTACTAAATAAACCTCAATCAATTCAATTAAAACAGCACCGAAAAATGGATTTGTTTTTATTCTGAAGCCAAATGTTGAGTATTGTGAAATGTTGCAATTTCAAAAAAAAAAAATGAATATTGTTTTATATGAAGGCCAACTAAACACTGCTATAAACTAAAAAATAGTTAATTGATTTTTTAAACAAGAATCTTTTAAATTTGTAAATGTATGATTTTTGAAGTAAGGCCAATCATGACTCCAGGGATAGAGTCAAGAAGAATGTGTTTTGTGGAGATACCATGGTGCACATTATACTAACACAACCCTACGTTGCCACACTGTGAAGATAATTGGTAATGTTAAGGTTGTCTCTGGAATGGGATGCTTTCTGTATCTTGCACTACCCCACGACATAAAATAAAAAAAAACTAATCTCTTCAGGGGACGTCGGCCATATGGGCAACCGGTACCGACGATAAATAAGCTCATATAGATAGAAAGAGTGGCATTTTTCAAACAACATTTGTAAGCAACGTCTAACAAAACTTAAAAAAAAATACCATAGTTCTGGTCTTTTTCTATCTACATTAAAAAGTCTTACTTTTTCAGTTCTTGACGCATGGGGCAAAGCCAATTATGACCCAATCATAATTTCAGTAATTTCTATGCATTATTTCACACAAAATATATCACTGTGTGTCTTGTTTAAGGCAACATATTTTACGAGTTTTCTTCTCTTTTTCTTTACATTTGTTTCAACATAAAGGATATGAAAAAGCTTAAAAAAGTGATTATTGAGGAAGTTGTTGTGCAATCTGAAAAAGGGTTTGTCATTCAGATAAAGGAAATCGTTATAAATGAATGTCAAGGTGAATGATTGAAACAATTAATTTGCATTGAGAGAGTGGAATGCAAAAAGTCACTGGGTAACCTCTCGAACCTTTCGAACCAAAGGCCTTTAGATAGAAATCCCGCGACCAGTGAGCCTCCGATCAACAGCAGAAACACAGTCAATTCAAAGACACAAAGAATAACTTTGTGTAACACACTGTTGCACGTCCATAAAATCGCCTTCTAGACAATAAATTATAATTTTGATAATAAAACACTCTCAGCATTGACAAAAAAAACAAAAACAAATGTCAGTTGTATCAGATAAACAGACTTATAAATTTATGTGAAAACATTACAATAAATGAAATACAGTAAGAAAACTTAGATAAAACATTGTGATTGAAATAACAACAACAAAAAAAGAACAAAAAACAAAAACGCATAATAATCATCTAAACAGAAAAAGACGTCACCTAATAACATAATATCCAGGTTATTTAGATGTATATCCACGTACAATAACCATAACAACAGTGAATTAAACACTTGGTTTACTTTTATTTACTAGTTACATACACATCATTTGGTAAGAGTAGCCTATAGAAAAACGTGGATTCAAAAATAGGATTATATATCAGTGCGAACTGAAGCGTATGAAAATGCAGATACTCAATATTCAACATTTTGAAGTTTGATACAGTAGAAAAAAAGCGAATTAAAGGCTGATTGAATACATATGACAAAAGGCCGTTAAATTAAACTTTGACAGCGACTGACTCACAGATGGCACGATGATGCATCAAACAGAAAATGTAAATAGTGAAAACATGTTTAAACTAAGTAACTGTCTCAGTTTCTGATACAGATACACATCATAATATAAAGTTTATCACACTTTATCAGTAAAAACTTTACCTCGTTAGGAACGGGGTAGGTGTCTTGTTTATTATATTAATATTAACATATACAATGAACATTTACCATTGGCTCAGTGGTCTAAGTCGCTGCATTCTATTTTACTGACCTGAAGGGCATGGTATCAGTATTTGCATCGACAGGATGCATTATATTTATTCAATATATGTATCAATGGAATGCAGAATGTACGTGTGTGTGTGTGTGTATGTGTGTGTGTGTGTCTGTGTGTGTGTAGTAAATCGTCAAAAACTAATCCGTTGAAGTTTTGCTCTGCATTTATAAGATAGAATAATTTACTTTCATACGGGTTTCTGCATTGGAAAAGATTAGCATATAATTTCAAAAAGTTATAGATAACAATAATTTGTTTTGGTATTCGTCAGTTTTTCAAAGAAAAAAAAATATAATTGGAGGTTAAATATTCATAACTTCTTAAGTTATATTATCTACCTTTATTAAATATATCACACATTCTATGTACTTATCGAGTACATATAGATGTGTATTTGTAACTGCTGGAGTAAACTTGAAGGAACATGCATGAATAAACCTAAAACATACTGAACACTATTGACAATTCAAGAAGTAAATAAACCGTAACTATCATATTTATCATTATCTTAATTACTACCATTATTATTGCCTTTTTTTGCTATTTTTTGTTATCGTTATTATAACGATTATTATAGTTACTTTATTATTTAGGGACTGCAGTGTATGTAGTGACAGAACTGTTGGTCAAGGGAAGTAACTGTGGTCGTGGTCTACATGTCCGTTCAGTGTCGCCGCTCTTACGAAGGATCTCTTCTTTGTTGTTTTATTGACATATTCATGTCAAGGACTGTTTGCTAAAAACTTAACTTTGTTATATCTTTTTCTTTATACAGTACTATTGTCAAAAATACGGGTACAAAAACGATATACTTGTTTTTCTATCGAATGCAATTTATTTATTCAATAAGGATATATTTCAGATGCAGTATATTTTTCAATATGTGTATTTATTGGATACAGTATATGTATCGAATATTTGTATTTATGGGATGCAGTAAAAGTATTCAGTATGATTATCTATGCGACGGTGTGTATGTATTCAATATGTGTGTTTTGAGATGAGGCATATTTATTCAATATTTGTATTTATGGGATGCAGTAAAAGTATTCAGTATGATTATCTATGCGACGGTGTGTATGCATTCAATATGTGTGTTTTGAGATGAGGCATATTTATTCAATATTTGTATTTATGGGATGCAGTAAAAGTATTCAATATGATTATCTATGCGACGGTGTGTATGTATTCAATATGTGTGTTATGAGATGAGGCATTTTTATTCAATGATTGTATTTATGGGATGCAGTAAAAGTGTTCAATATGATTATCTATGCGACGGTGTGTATGTATTCAATATGTGTGTTTTGAGATGAGGCATATTTATTCAATATTTGTATTTATGGGATGCAGTAAAAGTATTCAATATGATTATCTATGCGACGGTGTGTATGTATTCAATTTGTGTGTTATGAGATGAGGCATATTTATTCAATATGTGTATTTATGGGATGCAGAATATATGTGTGTCTATGTGATGCAGTATATTTTTCAATATGTGTATTTGGATGCAGTATATATATTAAATATATGTAAATTGCAGTATTTGTAAGCATGATTATATATGGATTGGAGTATGTTTATTCAAAATGGGTACTTATGGGAATTGAATGTATTTAATATGTGTAACTACAGTAACTACGACCTTTACCAAGTTTGTTCAAATTATACATATATGGTCAAATTTGTCCCTGCTCTGATTATTACAAACGAGTTTGAAACAGTTATAACCTTGAGAAAAGCGCATGTATATGTGATCGTTGAACGATCTTGAAGCAGTAAAAATGTAGATGTAGATGTATAGTTTAATAAGGTCACGGTTCCTCTGTTTATCACTTACGATTGACGAAGTTCAGATCTGTGGGCAGGTGTAAAACATGGACAACCCGAAAAAAATATCGATTTTTCGGAATTCATTTTGACGTTCTTATTTTAAAAAGAACAACAAAGATAGATAACTGAAAATACTATATATGCTTCATTTTCCATTCAATATCAAGCATTTATAAAAATAAGCTTGCTTTGATAACGCTCAGTAAGTTTAAATTGAAAAAGAAAAAGCCCGATTCAACGGAAAACGCAGAAAGAAACATTGTATTTCCGGAAATCATTTAAGATGCTCTTGGTAAAAAGTGGTAAAGATTGATTAAAGAAAATACCATTTATGTTTAAATTACGTTTCAATATGAAATATTTATGACATTTAGCTTGATTTAATGACGTGAAGTAAGTTTAATTTGATAAAGAATTCACCCGATTCTACGGAAAACCCGGAAAAAACACCAATTTTCTGGAAATCATTTTATATAAGTTTAGATTAATAAAGAATATGCGCGATAGGCAGACAGCAGTAACGGTTAAAATTACTCGTAAAAGTAAGAAAGTCATCTATCTATTTCAGCTTATTTATCGCCAACATGACCGACGCCCCCTGAAGAGATTAGTTATTTTATGCTAAGAAATTAGTGCAACATACAGAAAGAATCCCATTCCAGAGACACCTATGAATATGAATTTTCAAATTAACAAAAGACAATCTTAAAATGATGTAACTAAAAACTTAAATTATTACGGTACTGCTTATAGCCTTTTCCCATAATTTCCGGGGTTTCTCGAACGGACGTATTTTGCGACATCAGTAATGCTATTTTGGGGGGCTTCATAACATAAATTCCATTCATGCAAATGTAATCATTCACATGTATGTATAGGTTGAGAGTCTCTAATTAATATAGATACCAAATCTATTACTATAGCGCACGTAGTTATTAAGGAACTTTTCCATGAGTACCGGGTTTTCTCGTACGGCTCTATTAGACGGCTGCTTTAATGCTATTTTCAGGAGCATAATAATATAAATTCCTCTAAAGCAGATATTACATATATGTTAAAGCTGAGTCTCTAGTTAATATAGAAAAAAAATATTCTAGCACACGTATTTAGGAAAATATAGCCTGTTCCTTATCTCGTACGGCTGTATTTTACGGCTGTATTTTACGGCAGCGGTAATGCTATTTTCAGGAGCTTTATAACTTATACTTTCCTTAAGCAAATATAATTATTTACATATTTGTAATAGCCGAGAGACTCTAATTTATATAGATATCAAATTTATGAGTCTAGCACACGTATTACGGTACCTACAGCCTTTTCCATGATTTCCAGGAAATAGCTATATTTTTTCCGGGTTTCGGGTTTTTACACTGTCGCCTCATAGCCAATTCAAAGTATCAAGTATCGTACAACATTTTCAACATTTCCTTCAAAATCATTACAATTATTGCCGTGTTTTAAAGCAATAGACTGAGCAGATTGATTGTGAATGGAATGGAAACAACCATAAATATGTTGTTTTTTTAAATTTTTTTTTCACAAAACGTAAATCTTATGATAGTCGTTTATGTCCGAAAGTTAGCTAATATGTACGACTGGTGATGTTGAATTTCAATTTCTATTTTTTCTTTGCGTTGTAGAGGCTACTTAACAATAATATTTTTAAAAAGAAACCTGTCTTTATCTGTATTGAGGTATATTTCAGGTGTCTTGGGTATATTTGTGTGTATTTGGGTATTTCGTGCCGCGCATTCACAATAACTAATTGATTCTTTAGCTCAGTGGTTAAAGTGTAAGCCTTCGATGCGCTACGATCGGGACTCGAATCCCATTCTAGCTATTTTTGTATTCTTAAATGCATTGCATCTTTCTGCTACAGACTTGCTTTTTCGTAAGAATTTGATCGCTCGACACTGAATGGGAGAAGGACTTTAAGGAGTTACTGTCTGTCCATTGCATTTCTGTGACATCTTTGTATTTCCTATACCACTTTAATATTTAATTCCATATTCCTTTCACATAATAACTGTTAAAGAATGATTTATGAGCACAAAGACCTGTTAGAACTATTACATTCATATATCGCCAGAACATGTATTCTTTGATTCTTTTCCATTACGTACACTTGGATATTTTTTTTCAAATGTTTGTATTGGAGAATAATTAATACAGCAAAACATAGATAAGACATCAAAATATAAGTTTGTATAAAATGTATTTATATATAAAATAGTAGCCTTAACAGTCAAGATCAAATTAAAGAACATGAAACATTGTTCTGAAACATTTTTTAAAAGTAAAACAGAATGTAAAGCCTGCAAAAATGACAAGATTGACCTGTGTAACTATCTATGGGCCACTACCATTAGATGGTTGCTCTGTGTAACTATCTATGGGCCACTACCATTGGATGGTTGCTCTGTGTAACTATCTATGGACCACTACCATTGGATGATTGCTCTGTGTAACTATTTATGGGCCACTACCATTGGATGATTGCTCTGTGTAACTATCTATGGGCCACTACCATTGGATGGTTGCTCTGTGTAACTATCTATGGGCCACCACCATTGGATGGTTTTTGTTGTCACTCGACGAGGGTTAATAATACTTTACAAAAACTAAATTTCATTTTTTAGTTTAGTATGGAATACATTTCTTTTGATACAGTTAATGTTCCCCTATTTGAATTATTATACACATGTATAGATATAGTTCTATTCATATACAAAGTATTGTTAAGTTCGTTGCTAAAGTAATTTTATTTTAATACTATCAAAGATACTGCCATATAACTTTAAATACATCTCCCTTTACTTCCAATGGCAAATTCCAACAAAATCTAAATGGAAATGTAGCAAACAGTGTTAATTCATTCTAAGATATTAAACTGGAATACAGGTTCGCGTCTGATCCTTCATTTAACAGGTTTGCATTTGTTTGTTTGCAATCTGCCCAATCCGAATTATATGTATTAACCGACCAAGAATCCATTAATACAGCATTCACTAGATGCAATTTTGTTACTTATAGATACTGATTTGCGCACTAACACTATCTGTCTAGTATTTCCACTTCATACACCTGATCTTAGGCAATTACTACTTGGATTTCATTTCCAATTTCATTATATCCCCCGCTAACCTCCCGCAATGGGAAGTGAGGGCGGCCGGTGTAGGATACTGGAATCAACTTGACCAGCTAATTGCCTGGTTTGGTTACTTGTTGAGGGCATAATTCAAAAAGTATTTGCAGTATCAATTTGAAACTTTTTTGTTGAAACGACAGATGGATAGACCTCACTGGGAAACCTTAGATCTCTTTTGTATAATTTTAGAGTTATTGCCACTTGTAATTTATCAAACCTGCCTACATAGATGGACAGATCTTACCGAGAGGATTGCAGTGTCCAAGAACCATAACTTTCTTTTGTCTTAATTTTGCAGTAATTGTCCTTTGTGATTTTTCATCCTTAATTTATGGCCGGTGAATCACTCAAAAGTATTGAATATATATACTTGAACCTTCACACTTTGATAAATTTCATTGATAAACTGCAGCGCCATATGAACCATGAAGTTCTTATGCATAATTTTGCGATCAATGTCCGTTGTAATTTTTCATATTTAGTTATTGCTCATAACTTTAAGGCATTATCATGTATTAACACGAAACTACACTCTACTGACAAAGTGACATGTGGGACAATTTTCGACAGGACAGTGGTTTTCAAGGTTTAATACCGAGTACACTGGTGCAGCATATAGAGGAGTAATCAGTCTCTTATAGGATCAGTCAATAATTATGAGATATGAACACTATTAAACAACTTTTCTGGATAATGGAAGGAAAAGAAAATATTACTGGTTCTGTGATCCAAACAAATTCAGTGCCTTCAGTGCTTTGATTTTGATATATTGTTTCAACGATAACATAAATAATTGTATAAAAGAGTTTTTACTGTTTAAAACATAAAACCGTTCGCTAAGTTATTTGCATTTAAGTACCTAGGTATTCATTACATTATTATAATAAAATGACCACTTGCATTTCACTAAACGAATCTTGCTCAAATTCTTTGTAAACTCTCAGTTAGTTTACTGTTTAATAAAACAGAGTTTAAAAAGAAATGGACGACGGATCACTGATACATGTAGATCTGAACAATGTACAAACCAGGGCACATGTATCAGTTAATTTTGAAGAATACTTTGATGTCGTTTAGTTATAGGAAAGAATTTATTCAGATAACACACTGGTAGTCGTATCACCCTAAAAACAACTATCCTCTATTCGTCAAGTCTGGTTTCAAGTTCAAGTTTTGCTTTTAAACGTTCTTTGTTTAAAATGTGTACAACTTCAAAAGTAATAAATAATTATAGTTAAAAGTAACATTCCACAGTTAGATGAATTCATCTATTAGGTAAGGATTTCCATTCCATTTCTTTGAGTATAGCTTTATCAGTAAGCCACATCTAGACTCGTAAAAGTTTCGCTGATCATTTTCCCAGTGACCAACACTCATTTGATTGGGTTCAACACCTAGAAATATGTCTCATAGTGTTTCATCTGATTCGATTTTTGTTTACTGTCAGTAAATGACCCATACACCCATACACATGTGTGTTGTGTGTGTGTGGTGGAGGGGGGGACATGCCTATAAGTCAAGGATAAGTTATCACATGGTTGTCTATGAAGGAATTATAAGTATATAAACTTTTCAAGATAACTTGACAAAATATGATGCACATTTATAACCTAGTCTTTTGTTTTTTTACTTTGAATCCATTGTTTTCATGTATTGTCCACATAGTTCCAACTATGTTTTTGGGCTATAACTGTTAAAATACAAAATTTAATCTGCTGTTTACAGGAATATGCCGCAAATGTCGAAGCAATATGATGCAGTCTGTTGAAAAAAAATAGATGTTCATCTGTAACCGATAAGTCTAGTGGAAAACGACTGCTGTATCTGACACGGTATAAAATTATATTCAAATACCTACATTTTATAATAAAGTGACTAAATTATGTTTTAATACTTCCTGATACCATTATGCATCCTGTATATAAAGATGAAGGGAAATACATGTACAAAATAATACTTTAAATAGGAATTTTCACAGGGTGAAGATCTCCAAAATCTAAGAAATGTATTTTTCCTGTCAGATGATTAATTGACTTCAGGGCCTTTATTGAGGCCCTAGCGACTTCTTAATAACGTTAAGCTCTTGCTTAGATTCAGAATCAGGTACGGGTTCTATGTGCTGAAATAAATTTGTTTACTTTATCTGTTAAACAAGTTTACTTTTAGTTTTGCAAACTCTTCTCTGTGTTTTAACTCTTTTTCACTTGACGTTTATGTAGTTGCAATAAATGTGCTGAAGAAATATAATGCCAAATGAAAATTATGCTATGCTAAGCTATGCTATGGTATGCAACAGCACAACACTGCACAGCCCAGCCCAGCCCAGCACAGCACATTGCTGTCAACACAACACTTCACAGCTCAGCGCAGCGCAGCACAGCACAGCACATTGCTGTCAACACAACACTGCACAGCACAACACAGCCCAGCACAACACAGCACAGCACATTGCTGTCAACACAACACTGCACAGCTCAGGAAAGCGCAACACAGCACAGCACAGCATGGAGTGGTGTTTTCGTTTCAATCTCCTAGATCAACACCTCTAATTGTCTTTTGTATGTGATATTAAAGGGATACACAGGCAAATGAGTGCCCAAAAATTAAAACCTATAAATGCTCAAATCACGTTCAATATGATGAACTTCCCAGTATGTCTGTAGTGAAATGCGGGCTTATCTGAACGTTCTTTAACAAAAAGTAAAACGTGAACGAAATCACCTAGTTATTTGTAAATAGGTCACGTGGCAAAAACAACCAATCGTCGTTTCTGTTGGGTTGTTTTTGCCGTAGATCACGTGACAGGTATTTCAACCGTCCAATCATTCACTGCGAAATTTAGCGCTAAATCTAAATTTTCTATCTAGACCCACGTGGGTCAAGTTAGGAAACCACCCGGTTTTTCATTTAAAAAGAGGAAATCTTTGTTACTGGGACGGATCATTGTATTTATTTAGATCACATTTATAGTATATTCATAGAAGGAATGAGAAAGAAAGCATAAAACTTTTGGCTGTATATCCTTTTAACGCTTCCATGTGTCGTTGTAATACAAAAGACGGTTTGTCTCCGGAATGGGAATTTTATTTTTCTTCTGATATCACAGTCTACAATATAACGTATGGAAAGACGGTACCGACAATGAATAAGCTCAGTTAGATAGAAACTGCTTCGAGTGGAGTTTAAGAACTCTAAACTACATTGTGCAATGTCATGTAAATGCGTTTTAAATATTAATATACTCTTAAACACAAGGGTGGTGGTCAAAAGAGCATGAGGAAAAAAGCTGGATAGAATTTTGAAATACATTCCCACAACTGAGAATGCATTCTCAATTTCTTCAGTCAATATCAGAAACAGAAAGCAGGTCAATAGTACACGTGAACGTATATTTGATTCTTTTTATTCTTGTTCAAATAAGATATTTTCGAAACAGTGCTTCGAGTAATATGTAAATCCTAATCTATTTACTTTTGAAAATAAGAGATTTTAATACTTTCCAATATACGTATGCCAGCGTTAATACGTAACTTGTTATGTAAGGTCAACAACTGAAGTCAGGGGCAAACAGTTGCTAAACGGCCATTACATAGTGGAACACATCAGATTAAGAGAATTGTGCGCATTGTAATTTCACATCAAAAAATTCTTAATATGACTTTTAAAGCCTATTCTGATAAATTGCCGAGGGGCAAAGAAAATAATGACCCGAAGTACACTATTTGAACGAACTTGTAGACCTCTACAAGACCTTTAATTCTACATGCGAAATGTCAACGCTATGGAATAAATTTATTTTGTTTTTCTCCTTACATATTTCTATGATGTCCACCGTTAAGCCACGGTCGAAGCACATGATGACATAACGGACAAAAGCTGAACAATTTGAAGAAAGGTGCACTGTGTAATGCTACAAACTAGATTTCAAAATTCTGTACCTTGTAGTTTCATACAAGAATATTTTCTAAGTTTCAACTTTGTTGTCACAGCAACCGAAGTTCAAATACCTGAAAGAACTTTGGTGGAGCTTTGTGCACGTAAATGCTGTCAAGTATAACAACCTTGTATCTAAACTATATCATTTCATTCTAGAATTAAATCGTCCGTAATGCCAATTTATCTGATCAACTGATAATGTCCAAAGAGTTTCCATTACAGATGTTGAACTGACCAACACACCTAATAACGGACACACCTCATTTCTTGATCCAAAACAAGTTAATGCACGTTTTTCACTAACACTGTTTAAGTATTGTATCGTCTGCTTAAGTCTGACCCCGATCTGGTTTGCTAAAATTCCATACACATAAATATCATCTATCCAAAAGAAAGGGGCCTCCTTTGCTGCATCGTAAATTTCACTGACACTATCTTTCGACATCAATACGAAATATCCACGGCAAAATGGTATTGGATAATACGAATATCCTGTAAACTCATGATCAGCTATCTTGTATCTTTGTCCTTTCCATCGACGTATCTTTTGTGAAAATGGCGGTTTTATTTCGCACCACATTGTTTTGTTAATTGCACTTAAAGATGGTAAAAAATCATGATATAAACGGAATATGTTTACAAATACATCGTCGTCTAGCTTCAGAACAAACGGTGTCTCTCTGCAATGTTCCGTAAGCCACCTGTTTACTAGTACTGCTTTGTGTGAAATGTTCAGATAATGGTCATGAAAGGTGCCTTGAACTATATCTCCAAATTTGGACGACTCTTCATAGACAAGGTTCTGTATGTCTTCATTGTACGGCTTCCCTAGAAAGAACACGACCTTGAAACCAAAACGAGACAACAACACTTCCTTAGCCCATGTGTTTCGAATCGTCTTTCGTTTTATAAAGTTCGTAACCTTTGAATGAATAACTATAATGAGGTAAATTGAATGTTCCGAAGAAATCAAGATCTTCGGCTTTATCAAATAAGGATGGTCATAAATGGGGAGGGGACGTCCTGTGTATGTACTGTAGGGATAACTTCTGCGTGTAACTGAAACCATTCTAAGTAATGTTGTTGCTGCGACAAACGCCAGAGTAACCAGTGGTAGCCATTTTAAAGGTTTCTTTCGAAAATGTACAAGAAGTTGGTAACATCTATTAGACAAAAAACGATTCATCATTTTACCTGTAAAATAAAAAAAAATGTAAAAGTAAACGAATACGAGTAGATAACGTTACATTCGTTAAACTATAGTTCGTCTGTTTACAATAAAAGTGACAACAACGATGGAAAAATATATATTAAAGATGCATATGGTCTATCAATGGAAAATGTGGTTTTATCGAGTCCTATGAGTTATTTTACGAAACATATGTCCAATATACACTTATTAGATGACCCCCTCAATGACAGTCACGAAAAGGCTTTACAAAGACACTTTACGACCCCAAAACAGGAACGCATATTTTGATTTTTGTTCTAACGACGTTTCCCTTCGGTAGTTTCCGTATAAAATAATTTATTCATACCACGTGACTGACGGAAATCTCTGCCGGTTTACTCCGTATCTTCATTAAACTTCGTCTCTCTACTTTCGGTAGCTTACCTAAACTAGAAATATGATATATTTTAATATTAATAATAAAACATCCGCTTTGATAAAATTAAATATAATATATGAAATAAAAGTCTCCAAACACAAAATAAGGTAGAAAAATAGACCATACGCATCTGTAATACTGCGCTAAAATGACTCGGAATTAGTGACGTAAAATACTGGTCTTTTTCTCTATGGAAGGGGATATCCGCCATTTCACGCATTATTGTTTTTGTTATTTCAATATGCCAGTTTCTTTTGAACGCTGCCAATTCATTTCCCATGTTGCTTTTTAGAAGTGCATTATCCATATTTGTATGTAAATTGCGATATTTTAATTATAACACTAATTTTAATATTGCAACTATTGAAAACTAGTATGATTTTTCTAATTCTGTCATAAGAATTCATATGCAGATATTTTTATAATGATTAAGCATTTGATTTGCTTACTAAGTATGTAATTTGCTAACTTTCTAAAACCATTATCAAACATATATTCGTTTCCAGAAAGATATGCATATAAAGTCCAACATTATCTAACATATAATCGTCCCCATAAAAATGATTGCAACAAAATACGATTGTTCTCGTAATAATTTTGGCATTATAAATCAAAGCCGAGAACCAGACCACATTTTTACGACAGGGGTCGCCGTAGGAAAAATAACCGCTCCCTCCCTGGAGTAACGTCCATTTATAACTCGCGGGAATATACAAGCCACAAGAAAGACAAGGAGAGAACGAGGTCACCGCCGCGTTGGAGCTTTGACTGTTGCTTTGAATTTTGACACCAAGGGTCATCATTTAAATGTTCAGAATAACCTTTAATTTGGGAATGGAACATCTATATCACTATAAATATCACAACGACGTTTGTGGACTTATTTTCTTCGTATAAACTAGTGTCGACACCGGTATGGGGAGCGTTTATTATTTTACAGTTTTTACCAGTTATTCCCATTTTAGCGCAAAGAAACGAGTTTTGATTGTCAACATTTAACTGCAACGACTAAAGTGTCATGCATATGACCAAATCAAAATAAATTTGAAAATAGGAATAAGAAGTTTATCAATGAGGATTGAACGAGAAAGAACGAATGATTTTTTTTTCTAAATTCATAGATGACTCGATAGATTTTCTAAATCATGAACAAAAACTAACAAAGATTTGACAAAATATTTCACAAGGATGTCTTCTACACATTTTTTACAGAAGTAAATTTGTTTCTTCAGTAGGACCTCAATTATAATGTATAAGTTGTCTTTCCTTGTCCCTTTGGTAAAACATTCAACGTTTGCTATATCTTTTACTTCCCGATTTAAATGAAATGTAACGTTACATAGTATATGTCCTTTTGTCTTGAATAATTATATGTTCTACATGCCTTGCCCCTTCAACAAATAAATATTTGTCACTCTGAGGTCAACTTTAGATGTCACTCTTAGGTGACAGAAATATTGCAAAGTCGGGTATATATTTGACTGTAACTTAACTTAGGACTACAAACGATAACGTTTTGTTTTAATCAAATCATATCATTGAAACGTCTGAAATTACTTATTTAATCATAGAATAGAAAAGAACAGAACAGATCAATAATTTTATTGAGATTTGAGCATGTAGCTCCTCATCCACAACAAACAAATTACACATGTCAATGTCATACAGTGCATCAGCGACGTAGCCTCTGTCAAGACTTAAAGACAGTTTGAATAAAACAGAGACCTTTAATGAGGGACTTTCCTGATAACAAATTATCTCCTTTACCCAGATAACATCAAAGGTTGACCAAATTGCACATTGGTCCTTTCAGTTGGAATCCTCTAACTTTATCCTTGTTTCTCTTTGTGATAGTCTTGACTTTAAGTTGTGAAAATTGTCACTTTTATTTAAAATAAAAGGTAAGGATTATGAAAAAAAAAATAATGGTGTTAACAAAACATGTTGCTAAACTAAATGTGTAATCTGACTACCATTGTTGCAAATATTTAGGCTTAATTATCACCATACCGAAAAAGAAACTAGCGATGAAAGCAGAGGAATCCAAATGGAAGGATCAATGTAATATCAGAGTATTCAGGGTAGATCATCCGCTAATGTCCTCACTGATATCCTTCAACTGAACAAGAACTATACAAGAATCATCAGCAATAAACTTAAGGCAAATCAACTCAATAAAGACCTTAATATTGACAAAAACTTTGGTGACCACATCAAAACAGTAAAATAAAACCATTCCCAGAAAATAAAGATAATGAAAAAATGTATGCTCACCTGTAACACTGACATAGTTTTACGATCATAAACACGTTTTTTTGCGATTTCGAAAATAATATGTCCATGTGAAGAAACAAAAACTATAAGACTTAGTATGAAACCTTGCATGATCACGTGTTATCTGGAAATGAATTACAGTACAGCTTAGGAGGATTGTCCAAATTCCACGAAGTTTGGAGTAGGTGGAAAAAGAGTGACTTCGAGTAAATTTACAAAAACTCCAGCACTATGGAGTCACTTCGCGGCAATATGGAGTGTATTTATCGTGGGAGTGACTCCGCGATTCTGCGAGTAAAAAAGAGTGATTTCGCGTCTCCGCCGCAAAAGTTACATGTTCACGTATAAATGTAAACATTTATTTTTCATGCATCGTCGACCCATCTATTCGTCAGTTGCTTTAAAATGTGTTTTTAATATGATATAAAACAGCTACACTTAGTTTTCATAAATAAATGCATACTCGGCATTTCGCCATATTGTTGGGATCAAGGTAGAAAAGAGTTAACTGAACTGGAGCGAAGCCGTTTTTTATGCTTGAACAACTTTTGACGTAGGACAACTTGACAATTTTAAACTCTCAAATGAAACATAAAATAAACAGCAACGGTGAGGAAACGAAAACAATACTAACAACATAAATACCTACGATATGCCTATCTGCAACAAAAATATCGAGATGAAATATTGGCGTTTGAAAAAGAAACCGGTTTCATGTTTGTCGATCGTGAAATACAAGGTATGCACATGTCATTATTTAAAACATTTCTTATCTTTGTTTCTTTTTTTCATTAATATAAATATTTTGAAAAACTTTACCACAGGTAAACGGACGCGAAGTGACTCGATATTACTCCCGCAAAATCACTCGAAAATACTCCATACTCGAAGTCACTTCAGTCACTCCATTTACACTCGAGGTGACTCCTTTTATAAGTTATTCCTCCCGCGAAGTGTGGAGTAAATTCCTCCAAACTTCGTGGAATTTGGACAATCCTCCTGAGCTGTACTGTATTTCGTTTGGATTGAGATAAAAAGTAATCTTGTTAATTCAGATAGGATACATAGTTTATTGATTTGTAAATAAGACAATTGTGAAAGTCTCGGGCGTAGCTGAAACTATGAGTTAAAACAAGTTTCTAGGGTTTTTTAAAGCATACAACAATCGACAAAAAAATAACCCTGTGCTTTGATGTATATCTTATACATAATATGATATCAGATATTAAACAAAACACTGCCATATCACAGTGTTTATTGCGTGATTTGTAGCTCCTGTTGTTAAACCTCTCCGGTCATATAGATTCGCCCTTCTGTGCTCGCCTTTCACATTACTGATATATGGAGAGTACCCCACACTGTATTCAAGACAAGACCGTGTCACTAGACACCACAGGAATGTGAAGAAACGTGTGTAATTGTGCAGCTTTGGGGTTTTACTGTAGATGCACATAGGAATGCATAGTAATAACTATTTACAAAGTTCAAATATATTATACAGAGTACAAAATTGTGACTTAAATATTTCCAAAATTACACGCTTACGTGTTGTTCGAAAATTTATAATTTTTTGTTTGAGAAATGCAATTCAAGGGTCAACAAAGAGTGCTTGATAAAAAAAAGCTAAGCTTGAGAGCCTCTTTATAAAATATCGAAGCGAAAATTTATTTAGATAAATTCTAAATTGTTTCCGCTATTTTAAATTCATGATATTTTCAATGCGCTGCTTATCTCTGATTTATCACTTAACAATTTGTTTAACTAATTACCTTAGTTACCTGAAATGAATGTACTGATTCTTCTGTCGGCGCATATATAAATCTAATTAATATGATATGATTTTTTTTTATATTTTCTACATCAAAATTTAAAATTATAACACCCATTTATGACAGTTTTGCCTCTGGCAAGCTGTAGGCGACTTCTTATTTTGTAATAATCATAATAAAAAAAGAAATTGTCATCGTCATCATCGTCATCATAATAGTCACGAAAGAAAATTTGGAGGTGTGGGAGCGGGGTTGGAGAGTTGCTACCTCTTGTTATTAGTTCCACTGGGCATGCATCAAGTTCCAGGGGGTATGTATAAGCTGTAAAAATGGAGGTTAGAAAATATAAAATATTCTTGGGTTGAGAAAATATTCATAAATCGACGAGAAGCAATGAATGGTAAGATTAAAATTATTGTAAAATAAGGTGTAGACTGACATATCATGTAGTTACACACATTAACGGCAAGTTACTTGACATTTTACCGCGCGAACAGAAACCCGCAAAGAGACTTAAATCGATATTCAACTTTAAGATTAAATACATGATCGGCGCTATCGGAATGATTTATTGCGAACACTTAAAAACGTGTTTCTTATCACTGAATGCCGCTGTACGTAGGGATACAAGCGCTCATAATTGCAACAAGAAACCAAAATCTCTGCAGATCTGACGTAAAGAAAAAACGAGACAAGTTGAAATGTACACTGGAATTCTTACTAAATAAACCTATATCAATTCAATTAAAACAGCACCGAAAAATGGATTTGTTTTTATTCTGAAGCCAAATGTTGAGTATTGTGAAATGTTGCAATTTAAAAAAAAATATGAATATTGTTTTATATGAAGGCCAACTAAACACTGCTATAAACTAAAAAATAGTTAATTGATTTTTTAAACAAGAATCTTTTAAATTTGTAAATGTATGACTTTTGAAGTAAGGCCAATCATGACTCTTGGGATAGAGAAAAGAAGAATTGTAGAGATACCATGATGCACATTATACTAACACAACTCTACGTTGTCACACTGTGAAGATAATTGTTAATGTTAAGGTTGTCTCTGGAATGGAAAGTTTTCTGTATCTTGCACTACCCCCTCGACATAAAATAACTAATCTCTTCAGGGAACGTCGGCCATATGGGCAACCGGTACCGACGATAAATAAGCTCATATACCAGATAGAAAGAGCGGCATTTTTCAAACAACATTTGTAAGCGACGTCTAACAAAACTTAAAAAATTACCATAGTTCTGGTCTTTTTCTATCTACATTAAAAAGTCTTACTTTTTCAGTTCTTGACGCATGGGGCAAAGCCAATTATGACCCAATCATAATTTGAATAATTTCTATGCATTATTTCAAACAAAATATATCACTGTGTGTCTTGTTTAAGGCAACATTTTACGAGTTTTCTTCTCTTTTTCTTTACATTTGTTTCAACATAAAGGATATGAAAAAGCTTAAAAAAGTGATTATTGTGCAATCTGAAAAAAGGGTTTGTCATTCAGATAAAGGAAATCTTTATAAATGAATGTCAAGGTGAATGATTGAAACAATTAATTTGCATTGAGAGAGTAGAATGCAAAAAGTCACTGGGTAACCTCTCGAACCTTTCGAACCAGAGGCCTTTAGATAGAAATCCCGCGACCAGTGCGCCTCCGATCAACAGCAGAAACACAGTCAATTCAAAGACACAAAGAATAACTTTGTGTAACACACTGTTGCACGACCATAAAATCGCCTTCTACACAATAAATAATTATTTTGATAATAAAACACTCTCAGCATTGACAAAAAACCAAACAAATGTCCGTTGTATCAGATAAACAGACTTATAAATTTATGTGAAAACAGTACAATAACTGAAATACATTAAGAAAACTTAGATAAAACATTGTGATTGAAATAACAACAACAAAAAAGAACAAAAACAAAACGCATAATAATCATCTAAATAGAAAAAGAGTCACCTTATACTATAATATCCAGGTTACTTAGATGTATATCCACGTACAATAACCATAGCAACAGTGAATTAAACACTTGGTTTACTTTTATGTACTAGTTACATCCACATCATTTGGTAAGAGTAGCGTGGAATAACGTGGATTCAAAAATAGGATTATATATCAGTGCGAACTGAAGCGTATGAAAATGCAGATACTTAATATTCAACATTTTGAAGTTTGATAGAGTAGAAAAAAAGCGAATTGAAGGCTGATTGAATACATATGAAAAAAGGCCGTTAAATTAAACTTTGACAGCGACTGACTCACAGATGGCACGATGATGCGTAAAACAGAAAATGTAATAGTGAAGAACATGTTTAAACTAAGTTACTGTCTCAGTTTCTGATACAGATACACATCATAATATAAAGTTTTTCACACTTTATCAGTAAAAAATTTACCTCGTTAGCAACGGGGTAGGTGTCTTGTTTATTATATTAATATTAACATATACAATGAACATTTAACATTGGCTCAGTGGTCTAAGTCGCTGCATTCTATTTTACTGACCTGAAGGGCATGGTATTAGTGTTTGCATCGACAGGATGCAGTACATTTATTCAATATATGTATCAATGGAATGCAGTATTATACGTACTTATATATATGTATAGTAACTCGTCAAAAACTAATTCATTGAAGTTTTGCCCTGCATTTATAAGATAGTGTACTTTACTTTCATACGGGTTTCTGCATTGGAAAAGATTAGCATATAATTTCAAAAAGTTATAGATGACAATAATTTGTTTTGGTATTCGTCAGTTTTTCAAAGAAAAAAGAATTATTGGAGGTTAAATATTCATAACTTCTTAAGTTACATTATCTACCTTTATTAAATATATCACACATTCTATGTACTTATCGAGTACATATAGATGTGTATTTGTAACTGCTGGAGTAAACTTGAAGGAACATGTATGAATAAACCTAAAACATACTGAACACTATTGACAATTCAAGAAGTAAATAAACCGTAACTATCATATTTATCATTATCTTAATTACTACCATTATTATTGCCTTTTTTTGCTATTTTTTGTTATCGTTATTATAACGATTATTATAGTTACTTTATTATTTAGGGACTGCAGTGTATGTAGTGACAGAACTGTTGGTCAAGGGAAGTAACTGTGGTCGTGGTCTACATGTCCGTTCAGTGTCGCCGCTCTTACAAAGGATCTCTTCTTTGTTGTTTTATTGACATATTCATGTCAAGGACTGTTTGCTAAAAACTTAACTTTGTTATATCTTTTTCTTTATACAGTACTATTGTCAAAAATACGGGTACAAAAACGATATACTTGTTTTTCTATCGAATGCAATTTATTTATTCAATAAGGATATATTTCAGATGCAGTATATTTTTCAATATGTGTATTTATTGGATACAGTATATGTATCGAATATTTGTATTTATGGGATGCAGTAAAAGTATTCAGTATGATTATCTATGCGACGGTGTGTATGTATTCAATATGTGTGTTTTGAGATGAGGCATATTTATTCAATATTTGTATTTATGGGATGCAGTAAAAGTATTCAGTATGATTATCTATGCGACGGTGTGTATGCATTCAATATGTTGTGTTTTGAGATGAGGCATATTTATTCAATATTTGTATTTATGGGATGCAGTAAAAGTATTCAATATGATTATCTATGCGACGGTGTGTATGTATTCAATATGTGTGTTATGAGATGAGGCATTTTTATTCAATGATTGTATTTATGGGATGCAGTAAAAGTGTTCAATATGATTATCTATGCGACGGTGTGTATGTATTCAATATGTGTGTTTGAGATGAGGCATATTTATTCAATATTTGTATTTATGGGATGCAGTAAAAGTATTCAATATGATTATCTATGCGACGGTGTGTATGTATTCAATTTGTGTGTTATGAGATGAGGCATATTTATTCAATATGTGTATTTATGGGATGCAGAATATATGTGTGTCTATGTGATGCAGTATATTTTTCAATATGTGTATTTGGATGCAGTATATATATTAAATATATGTAAATTGCAGTATTTGTAAGCATGATTATATATGGATTGGAGTATGTTTATTCAAAATGGGTACTTATGGGAATTGAATGTATTTAATATGTGTAACTACAGTAACTACGACCTTTACCAAGTTTGTTCAAATTATACATATAGGGTCAAATTTGTCCCTGCTCTGATTATTACAAACGAGTTTGAAACAGTTATAACCTTGAGAAAAGCGCATGTATATGTGATCGTTGAACGATCTTGAAGCAGTAAAAATGTAGATGTAGATGTATAGTTTAATAAGGTCACGGTTCCTCTGTTTATCACTTACGATTGACGAAGTTCAGATCTGTGGGCAGGTGTAAAACATGGACAACCCGAAAAAAATATCGATTTTTCGGAATTCATTTTGACGTTCTTATTTTAAAAAGAACAACAAAGATAGATAACTGAAAATACTATATATGCTTCATTTTCCATTCAATATCAAGCATTTATAAAAATAAGCTTGCTTTGATAACGCTCAGTAAGTTTAAATTGAAAAAGAAAAAGCCCGATTCAACGGAAAACGCGGAAAGAAAACATTGTATTTCCGGAAATCATTTAAGATGCTCTTGGTAAAAAGTAGTAAAGATTGATTAAAGAAAATACCATTTATGTTTAAATTACGTTTCAATATGAAATATTTATGACATTTAGCTTGATTTAATGACGTGAAGTAAGTTTAATTTGATAAAGAATTCACCCGATTCTACGGAAAACCCGGAAAAAACACCAATTTTCTGGAAATCATTTTATATAAGTTTAGATTAATAAAGAATATGCGCGATAGGCAGACAGCAGTAACGGTTAAAATTACTCGTAAAAGTAAGAAAGTCATCTGTCTATTTCAGCTTATTTATCGCCAACATGACCGACGCCCCCTGAAGAGATTAGTTATTTTATGCTAAGAAATTAGTGCAACATACAGAAAGAATCCCATTCCAGAGACACCTATGAATATGAATTTTCAAATTAACAAAAGACAATCTTAAAATGATGTAACTAAATACTAAAATTATTACGGTACTGCTTATAGCCTTTTCCCATAATTTCCGGGGTTTCTCGAACGGACGTATTTTGCGACATCAGTAATGCTATTTTGGGGGGCTTCATAACATAAATTCAATTCATGCAAATGTAATCATTCACATGTATGTATAGGTTGAGAGTCTCTAATTAATATAGATACCAAATCTATTACTATAGCGCACGTAGTTATTAAGGAACTTTTCCATGAGTACCGGGTTTTCTCGTACGGCTCTATTAGACGGCTGCTTTAATGCTATTTTCAGGAGCATAATAAAATAAATTCCTCTAAAGCAGATATTACATATATGTTAAAGCTGAGTCTCTAGTTAATATAGAAAAAAAATATTCTAGCACACGTATTTAGGAAAATATAGCCTGTTCCTTATCTCGTACGGCTGTATTTTACGGCTGTATTTTACGGCAGCGGTAATGCTATTTTCAGGAGCTTTATAACTTATACTTTTCTTAAGCAAATATAATTATTTACATATTTGTAATAGCCGAGAGACTCTAATTTATATAGATATCAAATTTATGAGTCTAGCACACGTATTACAGTACCTACAGCCTTTTCCATGATTTCCAGGAAATAGCTATATTTTTTCCGGGTTTCGGGTTTTTACACTGTCGCCTCATAGCCAATTCAAAGTATCAAGTATCGTACAACATTTTCAACATTTCCTTCAAAATCATTACAATTATTGCCGTGTTTTAAAGCAATAGACTGAGCAGATTGATTGTGAATGGAACGGAAACAACCATAAATATGTTGTTTTTTTTAAATTTTTTTTCACAAAACGTAAATCTTATGATAGTCGTTTATGTCCGAAAGTTAGCTAATATGTACGACTGGTGATGTTGAATTTCAATTTCTATTTTTTCTTTGCGTTGTAGAGGCTACTTAACAATAATATTTTTAAAAAGAAACCTGTCTTTATCTGTATTGAGGTATATTTCAGGTGTCTTGGGTATATTTGTGTGTATTTGGGTATTTCGTGCCGCGCATTCACAATAACTAATTGATTCTTTAGCTCAGTGGTTAAAGTGTAAGCCTTCGATGCGCTACGATCGGGACTCGAATCCCATTCTAGCTATTTTTGTATTCTTAAATGCATTGCATCTTTCTGCTACAGACTTGCTTTTTCGTAAGAATTTGATCGCTCGACACTGAATGGGAGAAGGACTTTAAGGAGTTACTGTCTGTCCATTGCATTTCTGTGACATCTTTGTATTTCCTATACCACTTAATATTTAATTCCATATTCCTTTCACATAATAACTGTTAAAGAATGATTTATGAGCACAAAGACCTGTTAGAACTATTACATTCATATATCGCCAGAACATGTATTCTTTGATTCTTTTCCATTACGTACACTTGGATATTTTTTTTTCAAATGTTTGTATTGGAGAATAATTAATACAGCAAAACATAGATAAGACATCAAAATATAAGTTGTATAAAATGTATTTATATATAAAATAGTAGCCTTAACAGTCAAGATCAAATTAAAGAACATGAAAACATTGTTCTGAAACATTTTTAAAAGTAAAACAGAATGTAAAGCCTGCAAAAATGACAAGATTGACCTGTGTAACTATCTATGGGACTACCATTAGATGGTTGCTCTGTGTAACTATCTATGGGCCACTACCATTGGATGGTTGCTCTGTGTAACTATCTATGGACCACTACCATTGGATGATTGCTCTGTGTAACTATTTATGGGCCACTACCATTGGATGATTGCTCTGTGTAACTATCTATGGGCCACTACCATTGGATGGTTGCTCTGTGTAACTATCTATGGGCCACCACCATTGGATGGTTTTTGTTGTCACTCGACGAGGGTTAATAATACTTTACAAAAACTAAATTTCATTTTTTAGTTTAGTATGGAATACATTTCTTTTGATACAGTTAATGTTCCCCTATTTGAATTATTATACACATGTATAGATATAGTTCTATTCATATACAAAGTATTGTAAAGTTCGTTGCTAAAGTAATTTTATTTTAATACTATCAAAGATACTGCCATATAACTTTAAATACATCTCCCTTTACTTCCAATGGCAAATTCCAACAAAATCTAAATGGAAATGTAGCAAACAGTGTTAATTCATTCTAAGATATTAAACTGGAATACAGGTTCGCGTCTGATCCTTCATTTAACAGGTTTGCATTTGTTTGTTTGCAATCTGCCCAATCCGAATTATATGTATTAACCGACCAAGAATCCATTAATACAGATTCACTAGATGTAATTTTGTTACTTATAGATACTGATTTGCGCACTAACACTATCTGTCTAGTATTTCCACTTCATAAACCTGATCTTAGGCAATTACTACTTGGATTTTCATTTCCAATTTCATTATATCCCCCGCTAACCTCCCGCAAAGGGAAGTGAGGGCGGCCGGTGTAGGATACTGGAATCAACTTGACCAGCTAATTGGCCTGGTTTGGTTACTTGTTGAGGGCATAATTCCAAAAAGTATTTGCAGTATCAATTTGAAACTTTTTTGTTGAAACGACAGATGGATAGACCTCACTGGGAAAACCTTAGATCTCTTTTGTATAATTTTAGAGTTATTGCCATTTGTAATTTATCAAACCTGCCTACATAGATGGACAGATCTTACCGAGAGGATTGCAGTGTCCAAGAACCATAACTTTCTTATGTCTTAATTTTGCAGTAATTGTCCTTTGTGATTTTTCATCCTTAATTTATGGCCGGTGAATCACTCAAAAGTATTGAATATATATACTTGAACCTTCACACTTTGATAAATTTCATTGATAAACTGCAGCGCCATATGAACCATGAAGTTCTTATGCATAATTTTGCGATCAATGTCCGTTGTAATTTTTCATATTTAGTTATTGCTCATAACTTTAAGGCATTATCATGTATTAACACGAAACTACACTCTACTGACAAAGTGACATGTGGGACAATTTTCGACAGGACAGTGGTTTTCAAGGTTTAATACCGAGTACACTGGTGCAGCATATAGGAGAGGAGTAATCAGTCTCTTATAGGATCAGTCAATAATTATGAGATATGAACACTATTAAACAACTTTTCTGGAAAATGGAAGGAAAAGAAAATATTACTGGTTCTGTGATCCAAACAAATTCAGTGCCTTCAGTGCTTTGATTTTGATATATTGTTTCAACGATAACATAAATAATTGTATAAAAGAGTTTTTACTGTTTAAAACATAAAACCGTTCGCTAAGTTATTTGCATTTAAGTACCTAGGTATTCATTACATTATTATAATAAAATGACCACTTGCATTTCACTAAACGAATCTTGCTCAAATTCTTTGTAAACTCTCAGTTAGTTTACTGTTTAATAAAACAGAGTTTAAAAAGAAATGGACGACGGATCACTGATACATGTAGATCTGAACAATGTACAAACCAGGGCACATGTATCAGTTAATTTTGAAGAATACTTTGATGTCGTTTAGTTATAGGAAAGAATTTATTCAGGTAACACACTGGTAGTCGTATCACACTAAAAACAACTATCCTCTATTCGTCAAGTCTGGTTTCAAGTTCAAGTTTTGCTTTTAAACATTCTTTGTTTAAAATGTGTACAACTTCAAAAGTAATAAATAATTATAGTTAAAAGTAACATTCCACAGTTAGATGAATTCATCTATTAGGTAAGGATTTCCATTCCATTTCTTTGAGTATAGCTTTATCAGTAAGCCACATCTAGACTCGTAAAAGTTTCGCTGATCATTTTCCCAGTGACCAACACTCATTAGATTGGGTTCAACACCTAGAAATATGTCTCATAAAGTTTCATCTGATTCGAGTTTTGTTTACTGTCAGTAAATGACCTATACACCCATACACATGTGTGTTGTGTGTGTGTGGTGGGGGGGGACATGCCTATAAGTCAAGGATAAGTTATCACATGGTTGTCTATGAAGGAATTATAAGTATATAAACTTTTCAAGATAACTTGACAAAATATGATGCACATTTATAACCTAGTCTTTTGTTTTTTTTACTTTGAATCCATTGTTTTCATGTATTGTCCACATAGTTCCAACTATGTTTTTGGGCTATAACTGTTAAAATACAAAATTTAATCTGCTGTTTACAGGAATATGCCGCAAATGTCGAAGCAATATGATGCAGTCTGTTGAAAAAAAAATAGATGTTCATCTGTAACCGATAAGTCTAGTGGAAAACGACTGCTGTATCTGACACGGTATAAAATTATATTCAAATACCTACATTTTATAATAAAGTGACTAAATTATGTTTTAATACTTCCTGATACCATTATGCATCCTGTATATAAAGATGAAGGGAAATACATGTACAAAATAATACTTTAAATATGAATTTTCACAGGGTGAAGATCTCCAAAATCTAAGAAATGTTTTCCTGTCAGATGATTAATTGACTTCAGGGCCTTTATTGAGGCCCTAGCGACTTCTTAAAACGTTAAGCTCTTGCTTAGATTCAGAATCAGGTACGGGTTCTATGTGCTGAAATAAATTTGTTTACTTTATCTGTTAAACAAGTTTACTTTTAGTTTTGCAAACTCTTCTCTGTGTTTTAACTTTTCACTTGACGTTTATGTAGTTGCAATAAATGTGCTGAAGAAATATAATGCCAAATGAAAATTATGCTATGCTAAGCTATGCTATGGTATGCAACAGCACAACACTGCACAGCCCAGCCCAGCCCAGCACAGCACATTGCTGTCAACACAACACTTCACAGCTCAGCGCAGCGCAGCACAGCACAGCACATTGCTGTCAACACAACACTGCACAGCACAACACAGCCCAGCACAACACAGCACAGCACAGCACATTGCTGTCAACACAACACTGCACAGCTCAGGAAAGCGCAACACAGCACAGCACAGCATGGAGTGGTGTTTTCGTTTCAATCTCCTAGATCAACACCTCTAATTGTCTTTTGTATGTGATATTAAAGGGATACACAGGCAAATGAGTGCCCAAAAATTAAAACCATAAATGCTCAAATCACGTTCAATATGATGAACTTCCCAGTATGTCTGTAGTGAAATGCGGGCTTATCTGAACGTTCTTTAACAAAAAGTAAAACGTGAACGAAATCACCTAGTTATTTGTAAATAGGTCACGTGGCAAAACAACCAATCGTCGTTTCTGTTGGGTTGTTTTTGCCGTAGATCACGTGACAGGTATTTCAACCGTCCAATCATTCACTGCGAAATTTAGCGCTAAATCTAAATTTT